>JARHVA010000720.1:2500000-2610000 GCA_037957365.1 Torreya grandis | reverse complement strand
TTATAGTTTGTTTTGTGAAATATAGGGTTGGTTTTATATATGTCTCTTGAAGTGGTTTGACATTTTTTTCAGCTTGTTTATTTATTCTAGGGAAGAGTGTTTTTACCATGTTTGGGTTTGAATAAAAAAATAGGCAACTTAGTTTGTTTATTCATTAATGCACATGCATATTTATGTACATCCCAATATAATATTTCAAATGAATAAAATGGATTAAGTAATATTCTTTCTCAAAGTGGAGAAAGAAGAAATCTATTAAATATAACTTTTATTTCCAAATCAGATGGTGTATAATGTAAGGAATACAAAATATTCTTAAATATAATAACATACTCTTGTATAAGCTCATTTTATGTTTTTTTCAACATTTGAAAATGTTCCAATGGCAACTTAGGTAAGGTATAGTGATGAAAATGTGATATAAATACATCTTCAAGTTGTTTGAAATTTTATAATGAGCCATTTGGAAAAGTATAAAACTAATCAAGTGACCCTTTAGTTAAGTTACAATAAAAATCCTTTAGGAACAAACTTACGTTTTGGGCCTAATGCTCAAAAGAGAGTTTATATTGTTGTAAATGAATTTAAGAATCCCCTTAACCATAAAATGAGGATAGATTAAGAATAATGAAATTTGAGTGTTACATATACTCAAAAACATCCCTAGAAATAGGTTGATCTATTAATGTGTTCTCTTTAAGAATAACATCATGAGAATACTTGTGATTTAAGAGTATTGACTTATTTTTGCAAATCTCCAATGGTAATCATAATAGATAAAATGCCATAAGAATAAGTTGAGGTTTTTTCTAGTGGTTGTAAACTATTATTCATATAGAACATAGGAATGGTGGATTCTTTATCATTCTCTAAAATATGCTCATCCCATGATTTTTCATTATTTGATAAAGGAACACCCATGTCTAGATGTAGTTATATATTATTAAAGTGCATAAAGGTTAATATTATTATATTTGTAAGGTGATATATTACTTTAAATTTCATGACATATTGTAGGGGTATGATAAATAATTTCACTTTGAAACACACTCTCCTTCTGAGAAGAAGATGCAACACTTTCTATTTTATGTACCACATTAAGGGATGGAAAAATGTCACCTTCACTTTCATTTTTACTTTTGCATCCAAGGAAATAGGTTTTAAGAATGTAATGTAACTTTATTTTTATGGTACATCATTTTTTTTGTGATAAAGGAACATTGACATAATTATCATTTGCATCCTTTCTATTTGTCTTAGGAAATTCTTTCATTAGGAAACCTTTGTGAAAGATGTTTTGTTGTTGCTTAGATTTACGTTGTTTGATATTTTCAAAAGATACCTCAAATATACTTGGGACATTTTTTTTATCCCTAAAAAATGCAAGTTTTATAGTTTTTTTCTTATGATTTTCATATGCACTCTCATTTTTTTTCAATCAATACAATGGAAGATATGGGACATGTAACATTTTCCTCACAAATTAAAGGGGAAGAAAAAATTTGACTATTTTCATTTGAATCATGTAAATAAGTAATTGGATTTTTAAAACTATAATTATTTGGGGAAGGGGTCACAAACTTGATTTTGTCAATATTTTCATTTGAAGGATAGTGGAGGAACATTCAACTTCTTTGACTTGTTCAACATTAGAAAGGGGAGAATAACACTCACTTGTTAAAGATAAATAAAGACGTCATGGATGTAATAGTTTGATTTTAAACATTAGGAATGATATAATTTTTCATATTGGTTAGATCTTCAGTATCAAAAAACAAAGTAATAAGAGTGGTGTCCTAGTCAAGAGGGATATCACTACAGTCAAACTCATAAGCAGAAATGTCATTATCCCTACCTTACTCAATTATATTTGCATTTGCATCATTAGTTATTTCATTATCATAATTTTAAGTAAAAGTGGATTTATGTTATTTTTGGTGTTATTTAGGCCTTCATATGCAATACATTGATCATCATATAGAGTAAATAAATTATCATAATTAACCTTACACACATAAACTTCCATTAAAAACTCCATGAGGGTTAAAAATTAGTCTTTGATGACTACTAATGACATAACTAGGAGGAAAAAACAAGAATGTAACTAAGCACTCCTAATCTATGCCCATATTAGTGAGGGGTAATTCATATCTGAAATCAAAATATATAGATTTGATATGGACTTTCAAAAGTGAAAACCCTAATGTGCAAACTATGTTTTTGGTTCAACAAATATAGGACAGATTCACCAAATGTTTTAATGATTTTGGATTCATAAGAGAAACATAAAAGTAATAAAGTTATTTGAATTAAATCAATCATTGTTCATTTTTTAGAAATATACTATAGTTTTTTGAAAATATATCTCATTTAGGCATGTGAAATAAATATAGTGAATATCAAGGAAATAAGGGATAAATAGAGCATATATTGATTTTTATTTTGTTCTAGACTATGGTGGTATCAGGAGTCATCATAGTGTTATATTAAAGATATAGAATTTATTAATTCAATATTCTAATTAATTTTGACATCTAAATAGTTTCATCAATTAGGAATAGTAATGTCAACATATATATCCTTTTATAAAACAAGGGTCCATTAAGATATACATATAAGTGGCTAAAAATTTATACCAAAACTATGATGCCCCTTATGTAATTTTTCTATGCACCAATTTATATTCTCTTGTGTGCCAGATATAGATAATAATCATCACTAGTTCCTTTACATTATGCCTCTTATAATCTATTAAAAAGGGATTAGTAATGTGATTCGATCTAGCCCTAACAACCCTATTTATTTGTTAAGTGTCCCCTACATATCCAATACTTTGAAGAGGACCTCAAATTCACATGTAGCTCTCCCTCCTATGCATATGTGTGTAATTATAATAGTGTAAATATATGATATTTTTCTCAGTAAACCTTTATACAAGTGATGGAATAATATATTTAAATTTTTGAATGCTTCAAACATTTGATTTAGTGTTGTATTACAATTTGATATATTGAAATAAATAGTACTTTCTAATTAGAGAGTTTCCTTATCAAATTGATAGGCGTCTTAATTAGATTATATAATTTGTATATATATGAACCTTTTGACATTGAATTAGTACCTAGTGACATGTGAAAATCCAACCATAATATTGGCAAAGAGGGCTAAAAAATTGGTCACAAAGTGAAATATATGAAAAAAGATAAAAACATAAGCGTAGATAGTTATATTAAAGCTGGACACTAACGTTTACACTAGTGTCTATGGGATAAAAATATATAGATAATAGGCACAATAGGTAGGGATCCATAGTGTAAATTGGATGAGGATAAACAAGAACAACATGTAGGCCCAAAGGGTAGGTAAATCAAATGAAATAAGATGTAACTGAAGAGGTATATGATATAATGTGTCCCTAGATGTCTAATTATAAGTGAAAAGGTATATACATACAATAAGACTAGAGATATGAGTAATTGTACCAAAATGGGTGTCTATAGCAAGCTCATTTTTTTAATAATACTTATGTATGCCCCAATTTCGATGAAAGTGATGAAACTATTGAGTTTTTCATGTCAAAATATATGTAATAGCTAAGTTTGATCATTTTAATGGTTGATAAATTAATTTAATATTGAAATATTATTTTAAATATTCACTATTTGATTTGTATCATTAAAATTTTAATCATGCATGAATTGACCTAAAGGATGCATATAAATATAGTATAAATTGATAATTATGCTCATTGGATAGTATATAATAATTTCCAAAGGTAATGGTGTTAATATAGAATCAAGAGTTATCACCATTTTGTATAAATAGAGAAAAATTTTGGTAAAAGGAGAGTATTCACAAAAATTTGTGTGCCTTAAACCATCAAATTAACCATGTAAATGTTACTATGTGTAATAATGTGTCTTATGTGTCCCAATGTAATTGAAAAGGATAGACTTTAATAAATGGTGTTCAATATATCATGTGAATAAGGTTCACAAGTATTAGTTTTAAGAATTAAATTTGATCAAATGCATAATCGAAAAGTCAACCCATTAAAATAGGTTTATTTTTCAATGAGGGTTAGGGAATATTCATAAAAAATCCATTGTTTAACATTATCATATTCTATGGGTATAGTCACCCCATTCTCCATTATCTCCAAAATAAATATTGGTTTTCATATATAAAAGTATATTCATTCCTTAGTACTTTATTTCACAAAAGTTTAATGTTTAAACTTATATTTATATCATAAGTGAAAATTGATTGTTACATGTTTCATTGTAGGTTTACATGGATTAAGGTGCATGAATAAGTACCTAATTGAGCACACCCATCATGGTTATCATAATGTATCACGTTATTTTCTTTTACTCTAGTATTTCTATTACTAGAATAAAATGGGTGAAAATATAAAATCTCATATTTGGCATAAGACACTTCACAATGTTATATTTGACAAATATTGAACATAATTTAATTTTTCATGCATACATTACTCTTATTTAAATTATTCCACATCCATTCATCCACATATGGGTTGAACCTTCCCTAATTTCAATAACTATTACATAATATTTCCCTTGTATATGGTTGAATAACTAAATATAATTATTAGACTATCTCCTAGTCTCATATCATTGTTCCTAATATGTAGATAGGTTTTCACTTCCTCAAATATCTCCACCATTGTGTACCTATCCACTTAATTCATAATTTCCACACTTTATTATTTTCTATTTTTTTATATTCAAATTATTCATATGGTTCAACCTATACATTATGCATGTTAGTTAGAGGACAATACCCAAAAATTCAACTCTATAAACATATCAATCCTAAGCCTATTGATATACATCATTATAAATCACTTAACATAATTAGATAAAATAGTCATAAGATTCCAAATCCTAAAATCCTCAAAGGATAAAACAATGAATTAAGCATGAATACCCTATAAGATAAAATCATAGGTTGCCAAGTGTTGAAATCCATACATATGATTACAATGCATGCTAATATTACATTAATTTCACACACTTAGCTATATGAGAGAAATATGTTTCATTTGGATTCCATATTTAGAGTATTGGATTCATAGTAAATTCTTATCCATAAGAGTGGATAAGGTTAGCTCAAACCATCCCTTTCAGTCCCCTAATCACAGTGAATTCATCTTATATTGGAAATAGATAGGGTTCTAATTTGAGTTAAAGGAAAATAAAGGTATTTTCACTAGATCTCAAGTATATGAATATACAATATTCAATGATAGGAACTAGAGAAATGATAATTATAATCACATAATAAGTGTAGACATGATGGAAAGTTATACAAACTAATAGATAATGTTTCAAGGAAGTGCAGACTTATCCCAAAATCATGTAGATACTATATTTCCATTTATAATCATTCATTATACTCTTATATATCTATGATAACAATAATTTTACTCCAAAAAATTAAACATTTTAAAAATAAGATAAGTACCATTATTATTTCCTACTTCCATATATTATAAGTCATAATAAATCAATAGAACTCTACTAATTACACTGAGATTTGTATCTAAATTTTGTATCTTGTATAATCTAACTTTTCTACATATTTATCTTATTAGGATTAAACCTACGTCCAAAATAAATAAATTATATACAATTTCATGTCAATCCATTTATATAATAATCAAAACATAGAGAAAACACATCAAAATCTAAATATGAAAGGTCAAACCTAGAGCCAAGCATTAAATATAATTTCTCCTAATTAAATTTGATATTAATTCAATCACATCTTACACATTTTGATGGAGTTTTTATTACAAGTCTCTCATATTTCCCCATATGTTAAAGGATATTATTATTTACATATAATTACATTTATCACCTATATAGAAGTAGAGGTTTAAAATAATTTCTCATTATTTTCCATCTAAACACACTCAAAACTATGTGGAAGTCTAATTTTGAGTTTGTAAGAGACATATTTACAACATCTCTATGGTAGCTTCTTGACTCCATAACTCTATTTTTTAGGTGCAAATTTATCTCAATGAATAAGATCATAATTTTTGAAAATTCTACTTGGAAAAATAGAAAAGTAAAGTTATATTAACATATAAAATTAGATATTTCACCAATGGTATAAAATTAAGTTATATAAACCCTATAAAGGATAGACTCAGTGACAAAGAAAAAAATATAAAATATGATTCTGAACAAGCTTGATCTAATGAGTAAGAAATTTCACCCTATGCATGTATATGCAAGAGAGGTTGTTTAGTCCCATATTTTAGGGTTATAATATAAACAATTTACATATAAATTATACATTTTCAAAATTATATAATATTAAATGAGTGTGATCATTACCACCTTTAGTATTAGTTTACATATCCAAGTTTTATTTATTGCATTTATGATTTTTTATAATATGATCCTATTATATATATCCAATTTTTTTACTACTCATAGGTTTACATTATATTTATTTAATTACAATTAATTTATTCCTATTTTTAGTAAAAATATAATTAAGGTAAATAAAATGAACAAACTCCTTAACATATAAAATCTCCTTCTCTAGTGAAACTATTTCAAAGTAAAGATATTAGAAATATTGACATGTATGATAAAGCAAATTATATTTGATAAGAAAAATGAGATGTTTAAATAAAAAATTATTGTTTCTCTAAATATCTAGGTTGATAAATAAAATGGTGAAAATAAGCCTTAAATCAAAATAATAGTCATAAAAATGTATATTCCCACATTTTTGAAGAGAAGCACAGCACTCAAATATTAGATGCAGTCAATTATTAAGGATATATCATGATAAAAACATCTATTCTAATACCTTCTATTGATGTTGAATACATTCATAAACAACTCAAACCTTGGATTGCACCTTCAAATAAAGTGATGGATGGGAGTGATAGCCAAAAAGTGCCATAAAGGGGGAAAATTTAGAATAGGTATGGAAGGAAGTATTATACCACCATTCTTCTAGTGTCAACCAATAGACCCAACACTCTTATCTATATAACACAAAACAATGAAGATGCCCTTCTAGAATTTACTGACAACCTCTATTTTCCCATGATAGTGAGGATTTTAAGATAAACTATGAGCTAACTAAGTAACCAAAATTTTAAATAAATTTGTCTAAAATTTATTGGTGAAGATATGATTATGATCACTTACAATTATTTTTGGGGTACCGTGCATCTTTTGAACTATATTAATAAAATCAATATATATTATACTAGATACAAATGGTTATGATAACGAACAAAAATGAGAATATTTTTTGAGCCTATCCATAAATACCATGATGACATTTTTTACCTTCAAATCTCAACAACACTCTAGTGAAATCTATGGAAACCTCCTCCCACTGTTGGCTAGGGATGGATAATGTCTTCAAATTACCTAATGTCTTAATTTATTCCCCTTTGTTTTGTTGACAAACCTTGATTTATTCCAAAACTTTTTATATATTCCTTTGAGTCTATTAAAACATAAATTTTGTTTAATGTGATGATATGTCTTCAAAAATCCTAAATTCCCCTTATTCGATATGCATGAGGCACCTAAATGACTTTGTGTTGAGGAAAAAATCTTTCCATAGGGGAAATATATATTTATACCATAATGTGTTTCCTTTCCACTCATTTTTTTTAGAAACACACAAACCATGTTCAATATTTTGAATCAAGAACTGTGTATCCTTGTCATTCTCCCATACTTATATTTCTTCTTCTAACAAATCAAGTTCTTAAATGGTTATTCCACATAACAATGTCTCAACTAATTCATCCCTCCTAAAAAGTTCATTTACTACCTCATTCTCTTTTCCTTTCTTATAGACTATTTCAAAGTCATAACCCAACATTTTATTCACCTATTTTTTGTTCTCTTTTGATGACAAAAATCATTCTAAAAATTATTTTAAACTATTATGATCAGTCTTTATCTGAAAGTGTCTACCCATTAAATAAGGTACACATTGCTTGACAACATGAATAATAGACATCATCTCTTTCTCATAGATTGGCTTGAGCTTGTTTTATCCCTTGTGTTGATTACTCTCAAAGGAAATGGGTCTTTCTTATTGAATTAGTATTTTCCGATGCTATATCCTAATACATCACATTCAACAATAAATGTTTTGTAAAAATAATAGGTCTCTAAAACTAGATTGATGCACATAAGCTCTTACATCTACACAAATGCCTTAGTAACTAGTTCAGTCCAATAGAAGGAATATTTCTTAAACAAGGATATTAGTAGAGATGTTATGCTACCATAATGTTTTAAAAATATATCATAGTACCCTTTTATCCCAAAAAATCCACAAATGTTCTTGTGGTTCTTTGGTACTTGTCATTCCATCTTAGCTTTGATCTTATTAGGGTTGAATTTGACTCCATGTGAAATAATATGACCCAAGTACTCCACCTCATGGATTCTAAATTAAAATTTTCAAGGTTTTTCATAAATTTTATGTTGTTTAATAACTAATAGTACATATTTCACATGTTTCAAATGTTCTTCCTAAGTTTTTTTATAGATTAGGATGTCATCAAAAGACACCAACACAAACTTACTTTAAAATGGCCTAAAAATAGTATTCATCAAACTCTACAATGTATATGATGCATTTTTTAGACTAAAAGGAATTATCATAAAATAATAATGGCCTTCATGAGTTTTTAAATTTATTTTATGGATATCGACATTTTTTATCTAAATTTGATGATACCCACATGGAAGATCTAGTTTGGTAAAATAAACAACACCATGCAATTCTAAAAAATAATCAGTGAATTGGATATGAAAATGATCTTTGATAGTGTACTTATTGATTTCTTTGTATTCATGTCACATTCTCCAAGTTTCATCCATATTTCACATCGTGACCATTGAGGAAGAATTTTGGCTTTGGCTATGTCAAATAATACCCACTTCTATAATCTCATGTACAATTTTTTCAATTTAAATTTTACGTGCATATGCATATATTTATGGTATGATATTTAGTGGTGTGATACCTATAACTAGTATTATGATATTATAATGTTCTCTATTGGATGGTAAGCCTTTTGGAATTGTTCAAAAAACTATTGGATGGTCGTCAAGAGTAATTTTTAAATCAAATATGTATATATTTATTGGCTAAAATTCTAAGGAAAATGATCATGATACAAATCCTTCCAATTTATTGTAAGAATATTTGTCATCTTATGTGAACTAACCAATTGGGGAAAATTTACCCATAATCCTTATAGTTCAAATGTCTTAACTTCAAAATGAAAGTGCATGTACAATTCCTAGACATTCATCTCTATTTTTCGTAAAGTCTTAAACCATTATACTCCTAAAATAATGTCATCCCCACCCATGGGAATAAAAAATGTAGTAAAAATAAGTATTTATTCTCTCATGGAAATATTAATACTATGGCATTTAAAAAAATGATTGATTGTGCCACCATCTACAATCATGACTTGAAATTATAGAAATGGATAAATAAAATAGTTTAAATGAGTGGCCAACTTATTGTTGATGAAGTTATATCTACTTCATAAGTAAATAAACATTATAACCTTATATTTCTAGAGTAATCCCACCACATTAATATTTTTAGGATTACTTATACCTAAAATAACATGACTAGAGATATTAGGGTGAGAATCTTTAGATTCCTCCCTAGTTATTCCATACCCTCACATACAACCTCATCATCATATTAATCTTAATTAGAATCTTATATGTATAATAGACTATTTTATACAAATTTATGTCCTTTTCTCCACTTTTTATCACATCCAAAACATAACCCTTTAGAGTGTTTCTCTTGAATTTTTTGAGGGGTTAATCTTTTAGGTTGTAGAAATGATGGCATTGTGATATTGTGTTCATGGCCATGAGTGAAATCCCTTACTTGGACCAATATTTTTTTTCTACCTAATATAATAATGATATGGATTCATAAATATTTGATGGATTAAACATATAAACCTCAATTTTTATGTTATCCTTGATCCCCCTAAGAATAGGTCAGTCAATTTGTTCTCAGTGATGTCATCCACATACAAGGATATATTCTAGAATTATTGAGGATAATCCTTAACAGTAATTATTTGTCACAACTTAAAAAATTTATTGAAGTTTTTTTAGAGATATTTTTATGATAGTGTGTTGTTATATCCTCATTAAACACTAACCAAGTAATAGGAGAACCCTTTTTTATTTTGAGCATAAAACCACCTATACCAAATTAACTACTCATGTTATAGATAGAGATATGTTGTGATCAAATTTTAAAAATATGGGGTATAATGTGGATAAAATAAAATATATATTTTATTGATCCAAGTGAATGGATCCTTACCATCAAACTTGTGCACATCTAATTTTAGTAGTGTGTGTTTTGAACTAGTATTAGAGTTGTGATTCTTCCGAGTGGGAAAAGTCAATCATAGTAATGAAGGATTATTTTATGGAAGATGATTCATAATAGAGTTCAACTAATCACTCATCATTGAAAACTTATCCTTCATATTAGTCATTTATCCTTTTAATACACCAAAGTCATCCTTCCTCACCATGTTTTGTATCTCTAAGTAAATTTTTTGAACCAATTCATTAAATGATGGATCTAAAGTTAAAAAATCCATGTCATCTTTGAGAGGATTTTATGGGGTTTCTTGACCTTTCCCACATCTATGATTATTTACAATATCCATGCATAAACCCTAGGATGAAGGGTTTGGGACCTAAAAAAGTGTACTGGCAAATTATACTATTGTGATCATCTCACCAAGATGAATCCAATGACTACTAATTTATAAAGGGTACAAAATCAATTCTAGTATTTTTTTAAACACTTTAATAAATATTTTAGTGGTGTAAAAAATAAATTATTCCTAGATCATAATTTATTTTTCAATCTTTTTCTCTTCAAACAGTCACAACACCATATTCAGAAAAATAAATGTCATAAAAATTGGATCAAATTGATGCTATAATACCACTGTAATTAAATTAGTTATATGTTCATAATAATTTAATAATATATCAAATAATTAATATCATAATAATTATATCCATAATAATAACTGACAAAATAGTAGAATAATTGATAATAGTGATTGACTACTTTGAGGGGAAAAACTATAAAATAATGCAATAAGTGAATAATTATATATATGATGATGCAATACCAACCACTACCTCTTATATGTACTCTACTTAACCATGGTTATTCCATAGGCCAAACCATAACAAGAACATAGAGAAATGCAATTAGATAATAAGAAAGGTATGTAAGCCATAAGTTGGCCACACATATCACTAAACACATTATAGGTTAAACACCTATAATAATGATGTTAGAGTCTTAGAATCTATTATATTCACAATATTTACTAAATTATATGGTTACATATTGGTAAAAGACTTGTTGATCTTTTTTTTTGGTTGGGCTTGGTGTTTGATAGTATTGTAACTATTCTTTCCATTTATATATAATCATTGTTGATCATTGTTACCATTCCTTTATTTTTATAAAATTCTATGTCCATAGTGGTTTCTAACTCATCCTTATTTGTTATGTATGAATCATCTCAATATGTTCTAAATCCAACAAGTGTGAATAGGCTATGAGATAAGTATTATTCTAAGGGATTGAAGTTTAGATTTCGTATCTGATCATTTGTCATATATGTCATGTCTATATATTCATCATCACTATCATAATAATTTATAAGCATTCCATCCTGATATTATAAGTTCAATAGTAAAGGAATATCAATAATAGGTTGTGATTGTTCTATATTAATTTGTGATTCTTGATTTACCACATCTTGTTGTGTTATAATTAGTTCTTTGTCTTTTTGTTAATTAATTAACCTACCTAATATGTATACATATGCATTATTGGAATGGTCTATGATGGATAAATATTGATGTGGTATAATAAATTCAAGTGTGACTAATCCTCATTAGTAATTTGAGTGGATTTATAATATCTAGATGGATCTTCATCTATTGGTTCTAAATAGGAATAACCTTCATGTATATATTTGATACATTTATGTAATTTTAATGGTATTTCTTCCATAGAATGTATCCATAGTAATTCCAAAATAAATTTATAATGTAGTTGACATGACTTTGAAAATTGTAGGTATTACTTTGGGGCCTGATATCACATCCAATAAAAATTGTTCCAATTACTTATTATGGAGTGTTATCTAATCCTTTTATTCCATGATCTAATTTTTTAATATCCATGTTGATCCCCAATAATTTTAGGAAGGTAATGTCACAAATTTTCAATCAAAAACCATTATATACTAATAAATGCTTGATCAAGCTATGTTGTACTTTAACTTAGATGAATAATGGAAAAAACAATTATTACATTGCTTGGGGAAATTTTCCTTGTCAAAAGTGGCAGCTTTATTTTTCTCCTTTAATATGTTCATAATGGAAACAAATGTTTTAAGTTGTATATTAATGTGTAAATATATTTCTTACAACACCTTGTACAGTATATATTTATAAACCATTGATATTTTAAGTAACTCCAACATAGAAATATTATAATGGGTATTATTCAGTTGATCTATGATGTCAAAATATTTAAGTTGGTTGGTATGTCTTATAGGGGGTGGAGGGGTTTGATGTGAAACATTTTGACCACGTTCATTTTGATTCACATGGTGGGGAATCCTAACTCATAGATTATTAAAAACATGGACATTAGAATCTAAAATAAGTTATGGGTGAATAATGGAATTAAGATGGTAGATATTATAACTTTGAGATCTTAGGGGAGGAGGAATAAAGGGATTCATGCAATATCTTTGGAATATAATGGTAGAATTAGGACTATTATATTATATTTTTAAAGATAAGATTTAAATAAGGCTTGGTATTTTTCTTTGGTGATTTTATCTTCATAATAAAATTTGGATTTGATCTTTTTTACCCATTTGTTTAGATAATTGCTACAAATAAGATACACTATTCATGTAGAATAATATGAAAAGCTCAATTTAACTAGTTTTGATAACCAATAATGTTAATTTAACACGGTCATGTTTAGTGTGTATTATTAGGGAAAATTTAAAAACCCTGAAGCTAAAATCTAAAACCCTAAAAGAAAACCAAGGTTTTTGCATTGTTTGATGTGTATGGATTCACCAACATATTTTACCCTAATTTGGATTAATGGTTTATATTAATATAATTAATATATAATTTTTAAATATAATTAAAATAAATATATATGGCATTCCAGAATAAATTTGAATGTAAAATATTGAGATTGGTTCTTTTGATTTTATGAGGGCATGTGCTAAATATAGAAATTACTAAATAAGTCATGATACTTAGATTTTTGATTGATTTTCTAATTGTGATTGTATTTTTGAAGTGGAAATAATAGATAAGTAGGCATCATTTTTATTTTGTTCTAGAACTAATATATTTCCTACATTGGGCCAGTTCCATAGGAATGGGTTAGTATTGTTAGTCGATTCTCACATACTCATCAATACTAACCTATGTGAAAGTGTGGTATAGTGATTATAATGTAACTTGAATATATATTTTATTTATCTATGATTTTCATTGATAAACCTAATGATACATGTAATTATATAAATTAACATCCTTTGCATTAAAACCCTATATATGCTTGTTAGGAATAAAAACATAAGAAAATGGGGAAAGTGTAATGGGATGAGATGAAACCCATACAATAATCCAATGAGTGAAATCAATCCACACATAGTTATCCCATATAGTGTGATTAAGAAATTATGATTCTTTACTATGTGTATCGAGCTAATGATTGGCTTTTGTACTTTATAATTTTTTATTTGACTTGGATTGTGATTATTCCTAGTGATAAGTGTGAAAATTAGGAAAAATAGGGAAGATTTTCTCAATGTGAAATATTGCATATGTGTATTATAGATAAGTTTAAATTCTCATTTGAATGAGACCTTGATGTTTTTATATATGAGTCCATTTCAATAATTTATAATGCCACTAACACATTAAGCTGATGGGTTGAGCTTAACATGGTTTTAGTTTTTAAAAATATCCATTACTAGGAGTGGGTAAATTCCAACCAGTTCAGGTCATTATTGAATGGTGATGATGATTGTAATTGGAAAAAATAACCCATGAATAAGTGGATAGATATAAGATATAAAGATGTTTATGTATCACATTTAGTAGGTTTGAAATAAATAATAAGGTTCATATAGGGTAATAAAGGCATAATGGAAGGATTGACCCATAAGATAACATGCAAGTATGAGAGGATGTAGAATTATGATAGGATGTAGAATTATGACATTTTTTAAATTCTCATATCGTGCATGGTAAATGGGTGTTAATAATTTCATTATTAAGTAATGAAGACTGATTTTAATATCTATAAATTCCCCCTTTTATTATATTAATGGAATTGATATAGCAAAAGGATAAAATGTACCTAAGTGTTACAACATACTTTACCTTCTAGGATATGGATATAATGTATAAATTTACTCCATAAAAACCTGAAATGAATGTGTATTCATTTTCCATATGTGAAATTTTAAATCTAAAAATTTGAAAGAGAAAGGGTTAGATTACACTTGTGTGTTAGTGCAAACCATATTGCCTTTATAACTTGTTGGAGATGATGATTCTTCATTGAATCATTGGCCCAAAATTATGTAATTATTAATGATCCTAATTATGGAAGGAAATATGACACAACCCTCATGAATTTGTGGAAAATTACACAATGTAATAAACCTAATAATTATTTAATAAAAAGAGAGAGAACTACGTGGCTAGGTTCAACTCAAATAGAAATAACTACGTACGTAAATGAGAGAACTGATTAGGCAAGGTTCACTCAAAATGAATCAACCATTAAAGATAGAATATATATTGAAATATAATGTTTCACTCTGATTTGATCAAGTTCAATCCATGTAAAAAAATAATTCATTATCATAAATGAATGAATAATGTGCATGCCCCCATCATCTATGTATATTTTGATTATGTAATTTTGTTCAATGTAGAACATTATGCATGATGGAAAGAGAATAGAACATTTACATGCCCCCATAATTATCACAAATCAAATAAGTTTGAATTGGAATGAAAACCATATTCCATTTAATTGTAACTAATTTATTTTCTATATGTGCATGAACTAGTAGTATGCCCCCTAAATCTGTACCTAGTGACATAAAATGGTATGCATTTATACGTTGAATTTAAGAAGTTGTATCTCAAATGTATATGAATCTTAAAATGTAAAATTTTTTTCTCATAATTTTTTTTGTATATTCCCATGCATATGCACTGAATTTTATATTGTTATGTGCTCAAGTGTCTATAAAATGAATGCATATGCATGACATATTCCATTGTACTTTATATAAATGTTCTAATTTATGTCATGTTGAATAAATATTATATCTAAACCATCTAAATATATAAAATCATTGAAAATTTTACTCTATTTATGGTGGCCTATGTCTCTATGATAAGCCCATTGTAATCCCCCCTTTTGAGATTAGGGATGTATCATGTAAATCACTCATCTAAAAATAAGATTGAAATGTATCATATAATGTAGTAGAATAACATCATTTAATATCATTTTATCATGTGGATAATATGTTATAATAGTTGTATACACCCTAAATTGGTTAGGAAACCACACATATTATGTATTTTCATAGTCCTTTCATAGGAGACTCTGACTGGAGAATATGAGCTTTATTTACATTTAGCCATGTATTTCATTTTAGTCATCTTGGTCTTATTTCATGCTTGAATCACCTTTTTTCCTATTCCCAGTCATCTCAAGCCTTTAAAATAGTAATTCTACCTTAGCTAGGTCACGTTCTCTATGTTATTTCCATCCCCTAAAGTCTTTAGACTATAGGATAGGAGTAATGGAATTGGAATACAACATTAGTGCCACTAGTGTCTTATTTTGACATTACTATCCAAGTGTTAGTGTGTGGAGCTAAAAGCTTCAACTGTTGTAGACATGGAGAGGTTTTTGAGTTCCAAAAGTGCCGGCATCAGTAGTATAACCGACATCGGTCACAGATAGTGCAGAATGCAACCGGCGATGGCAGGGAGTCAGTTGACGTTGGCAAAACTAGGCAAGCAGGGACCAACATCGGTCGCCTGTGTGTTCCAGAACTGTTCATTGCATGAAAAGTTAGTTAGTTAAACTGAGTGTTTGCATGTTAAGGGGCTAATTATAGTCTCGAGCTGCATGTCTAATTATTGCAGTTAGAGTTCTATTTTTGTATGCATGGGATCCTATTTAAAGACCCATGAGGCATGTATTGTAATTATCAAGAAGGCAAGTAAATCATTGAAGTTTAATGGCAAGAATTATCAACACTAGAGGATGCAGATTGAGGATTATCTGTATCAGAAGGATCTGTACTTACCATTGGGTGGGGTTGCATTCAAGCCCACAGATATGAAAGATGAAGAATGGAGTGTTCAATATCTCCCACTTGGAGCTAAATAGATACAACTGTACCTATACCTGTACTCCATCTATTTTGTTCCCTTAGCTCTGTATCCCTCTTCAAGCTCTCCCCTGAAGACCAACCACCACACAACCTGTGATGCTATATCTGTTACTTATGCTAAAAGAATTTTGCTACTCCTAAATTCTTTATGACATACTTCTGAACCAACTCTACCCTTAGCTCAGAAAACTCCCTGTATATGAAACCCTGCAAAAAGTAACACAATACAGTAACAGGATAATGTAGCTAATATTATCCAACCTGGTAAAGATAAAAAACAATGGTCAAACCTCCATTGTCCTGCAGCTAACTCAAGACCATATACCCTAGCCTTCTATCTCATGTGTCCATCCACTCTCTTCTCTAAAATGGGAATCCATCTCTCTATTCAGTGCTTTCTTCTAGCTGACAACTCTACCAACAAATACCTATTTGGTTCTTCTCTAAGGACTCACACTCCTCATCCATGCCAAGCTCCCACTATTTTTGGACTCTACCTGCATTGCTTCTTCCATCTTCCTAGTTCTTGACTATCAGTAAGCAATATAAAGAAGGTGAATAATGAATATGAGGTTCACTTACCCTTTCTAACCTCCATATGGGTGTTTGAGTCTCCTTGATAGCTTGCTATCCGCCCATCATCCATTCTAGTGACCGATCTCGGCCATCTCCCAGTTTGCTCTCGACCGATGTTGATTCTCTATGATTGACCCTATCTGTCGATGTCAGTCCCCTGACCGATGCTGGTGTACCTATTGCCGATGTTGATTACTGTATGACCGACATCAGTTCTTGCTTCCAGACACCACTGACTCTGCTGATCTGCACATGATCGACATCGGTGCCTGTCTGTTTGACGTCAGTTCCTTCTGATTGATGCTGGTATCTGTGTTCACCTGTGAGTGATGAATTTTTACCCATGAGCTCTCCATGGATCAAAACCCTATTCCAATTAGCATAGCCCTGCTCAAAATAATTTAGTCCACTCTGTTGATATCTATCCATCATCTCCTCCATGAACACCAAGGCTTTCCAATTCTTTATCTTGTCAAAAACATCTATCTTCTACTTCAAAACATGCATTCCCATCCTACATATGTAACCAAGCCTACAAAGCCACATCTCTATAACAGAAGGTGAATCATTAATATAAGTAGATATATAAAGGATACCTACTTTCTTACCATCGTCTAATTCAAGTGCATCTGCTGTGAGAGTTATTGTGCATCTCCCATCACCTAACTTTCCTAAAGAAATTAGACTCATCTCTAAGATTGGTACATGCATAACCTCATTCAAAACCTTTGTGTTATCTGTCTGCAATTTTAGCTTCACTTCCCCTTTGCCAATCATTTGACAAGGCTCTCCAGCTCCTAAATAAATCTCTCCAAAGACATACCCATGAAAAGATGCTCTATTTCAAACTGCATGGAAAGAGGCAAAAGAATCTGTGAACCAAGATTCCACTTTATCCAGAACATCTTGTGCAACATCCCCTGCAACATCTGCTCCTCCCTACTGATCTGCCACCAACCAACAATCTTTATTTCCCTATTCTTTCTTTCCATCAATCAGACCATTCATGCTATTTAGTTTCTCCATTCATAGCTTACTTCCTTCTGCCATTGCTATACTCCCACTCAATCAAAAACCCCTGTGAGTAACTTGTAATCAACACACACTATCCAGATCTGAAACCACCTATTAGTAACCCAACCAAAAGCTCTAATACCAACTGTTAGGATCTTTCTCCTGAATTAGAGCACATATGATTACTTCTTGTATTAGCAACTAAACATGGAATTATACCAGAATCAATAAGTAACTAGAAATATGAAACAACACAGGATTTGAGAGACAATACACAATTATATTAAATACTTAGAAGAAAATACAATAAAGAAGATGCCACTTCTTCTTCTACCTCAAAGGCTCGCCACACCTCAAGACCTTCTTCCCTCTCTCTCTTGGTCCCAACAATCAACTCAAATATAGAATTGATGTTCACCTCTCCAACCAATCAGTAACATGCTACCAGTACACCAAGTACACAATCGTACTCCAAGTAGATCTCCTGTTCTCTACTACTACCTGCAAATCACTAGACCTTACTCACCAATGTAGATCTCCAATAGAATCCATGCTCACCTGCTGACCAAGATCATACATATATGAAGAACCCTTCTGATTCTCCAAACCAGCACCCACCTTGGTACTATGGCACTAGGAGGAGCACACCATTGCTCACCTCTCTCAGAAGGAGTTTATTTTCTCTCTTACTCTCTAGCTACAATTTTACAATATAATCAATGAGTCTCTTAAATAGATCTCATGCAAACATTAATTAGACACCTAATTACAATAATTAGATCCATAGCTTCTAGTCTAAATTTAGCTCTTGACATGCAAACACTTGGTTCGTTAGCTAAGTACCCATAAAATACTCAGTACGAACCACATAGGTGACCGACGTCGGTCCCTATTTGCCTAGGGGGTGCCGATGCCAGTCGATATCTGACCGACGTCGGTTGCCTTCTATCTATACCCTGCCGACGTCAGTTGTCCTAACCAATGCCGGTGACTGTAACACTCAGTAAACACTCTGCAACCTCCCTAACTCCTCCTGTTTGCATCCTTTTGAAGCTTTTAGCTCCACAACCTAACACCAAGGTCATTTTGAGCTCCAACAGTCAGTTTACTTCACTTAATGAGTCTTATCCCTTTTCTTTGATTTATCCTTAAGTTTTAAAATGTTTTCCAAATGCAATTAAATCTCCCAAATTCAAAATAAAGAGTCTCCTATATAAAGTACTATATAAGGCATTTTATATCTAACACTTACTACTTTGGCACATTGGATAACAAAAATCAGTCAATAGCATAGCTCAATATTTTGTATCACACATAGACTTGCATGTTTGATCAAGGAAGGGCCTAAGTGAAATTTATTTTTACATTTATCATGCACATTGATTATGCATGTTCCTTAAGGGATAACTACATTTGACTATAGACCTTAGATTAAGGGTTAATATAGGCAATGATTAGGATAATAGGGGTTCTAGATCATGCGATCAATCTTCCCCTAACCTAGTTTTTCCCCTTTTTCTTTTTCTTTTTCTGAATTTATTGTTTGAATATGTTTAGATAGATATAGGGTTTTGAGATTTAAATGGATCTATAGTGAGCTCTATTGACATCCAACCTCTGAAACTTCATAGACAAGGTCACACAGACACAACAAACAAAACCCAAAAAGCTCAAGTCTCTAGACAATAGTAGCAAAAATAGACTACAATGTTGGTGCCACTAGTGTCATATTTTGGTGCTCTTATCCAATCATAAAATTAAGGCTAGATCCTAATTTACAATAGTGTCCCAGTCCTACATCACAATTTTTAGCTCTTGAATCATTCATTTCAGTCCATTTTCAAATAAGTTTATTTCTCTTCCTCGTGTAAATTATTTGATAAAAATACATATTTTTCTATATTAAACTAGATTTTTCCCCTTACTCTATACCATTTATTATTTAGGAACTAAACACTAGTTTCCAAAAAAATATAAAAGATTTGGTGAACCGAAATTTGAATAAATCTAAAACCCTAGGTACATTGACAGTTTTTACTTCAAATTTTGTGCATAAATTTAATTTCAAATTTATGATTTTTGTATAAATTTTTGTGCATTAATTCTATTCAAATATTATTTTATAATTTAAATTATTTCAATAATTTTCAAAAAAATTAAACCCTAACAAAAAACCCTAGATTTCTAAAGGAGGTCCTTAACCCTAAACCTCCCTCCCTTACAATTTGTAGAAAAATATTTTAAAATTTTATAAATTTTTTGGAGTGTCCAAAATATTTTCAAAATTTATATATTATTATTTATCTTTCAAAAAAATTCAATTTTAAGTTTTTGAATTTTGTATAAATTTTCAATTTTTTGTTACACTTATTTTATGCACTTTTATTTAAAAGGCATAACATTTGAACTATGTGTATTATGAGATAACTATCTACAACTGGTTCGTTCCCATTAGATGATGAATATCCTTTAAAAAGGTGATGAAGTCTTTTTGGTGCACTTGGTTTCCATAATATTTTAGCCAACTATGTATTCTAACCATCCTGATTACAAATGGTGTTGGATGACCATTCTATTATTTTTGGTGACATATCAAAAGGACTTACACCAAGTTGAGGGATTGATCATGCCATAAAACTAATTTTTGTAAGTATACCACCAAACATCAGACCGCACTGGTATCTTTATGCCTAGAAGAGTGATATTAAAAAGATAGTATAGGAGATGTTGGAGGTAGGAATCATCTAGCACAACCAAAGTGAATATTCCTCCCATTGGTCATAGCACAAAAGAAGGATGACACTTAGAGGATGTGCCTAGACTATAGAGAACTCAACATGTACACTATGAAAGATAAGTTTCTTACTCATGATTTTCTAGATGAATTACATGGTGAGGTTTATTTTACCAAGTTATATATTCACTATAGGTATCATCATATTTAAATCCAAGAATAAGATATACCTAAAATAGATTTCAAAACTCATAAAGGCTATTATGAGTCTATGGTCATGTTGTTTGGCCTCACAAATACACCATATACATTTCCATGTTTTATGAATACTATTTTTAGGCTATTTTTGAGAAAGTTTTTATTGTTGTTTTTAATGACATCCTCATTTAAAAAAATTAAGAATACCATTAGAACATGTGAAATAGGTACTCTTAATTCTAGAACAACTTCAAATTTATGTTAAACCTTATAAATGTTGTTTTGGAATCCTAAAGGTGAAATAATTGGGTCATATTATTTCACATGAAGGAAGGAGTGAAATTTTATCCAAAAAATATCCAAGTGATGATGGAGTAGTAGTTCCCAAGAAACTCAAGAACCTCTAGGGATTTATGGGGCTAACTAGTTATTATCATAGGTTTGTCAATAATTATGGTAGGATCACATCCCCACTCACATATTTACTAAATAAATACTCTTTATATTAGACTAATATATCTACAAAGGCATTTAAATAGTTTAAAATGGCTGTGCACCAATCTAGTTTTGGCCACTCCTGATTTTTCTATAACTTTTGTTGTGGAATGTGACACATCAAGATATGGCATAAGGGATATACTCATGAAATAATTCATACCACTTACATTTTAGATTCATCAATTGAAGGGAGGAAAAAGGCTCAAGCCAATCTATGAGAAAGATATGATGTCTATTTTACATGTAGTCAGGTAATGGAGACCTTATCTGATGGGTCATTACTTTCAAGTAAATATTGATCATGATAACCTCAAATATATTTAGAAAAATTATTATCATCTAAATAAAAGAAAAAATGGGTGACTAAAATGTTAGGCTATTATTTTGAAATAATCTATAAAAAAATAAAAGATAATGTGGTGGTAAATACCCTATCCTGAAGGGATGAATCAATCAAGGCATTATTATGCATAATGACTATTTATCAAGTAGATTGGTTGTAGAAAGTAAGATTAGAATGGGAGAATGATAGTACTACCCATGATTTCATTAAAAATATTTAGAAAGGTTTTTGGGGCTTTCAAAATTTTACATGGAATTGGAATGCATTATGATATAAATATAGATTATACCTATGTAAGCATTCTCTCATCAAACATAAAATCCTTAAAGAACTTCATGTATATCCACTAAGAGGTCACTTAGGATTTTTGAAAAAGCATCATAGAATTAAGAATGATTTATTTTGGGAAGGAATAAAGGGGGATGCCTAGGAATATATGTCTAAATTCATGATATGTCAATAGAACAAAGGTGAAACCATTAAGACCCCAACCTTTTACAACCTTTATCCATCCCTAACCAATGTTGGGATGAGGTTTCCATGGATTTAATTATTGGGTTAATGTGGTCTAAGGGTAAAAATTTTATCATTTTAGTGGTGGATTAACTCACCAAGTATTCTCATTTTTGTTCCTTATCATAGCCATTTATTTCTAGTAAATAGCTTCTACTTTTCTCAATGCATTTTAGAAATTATGTGGTACTCTAAGGATCATTGTAAGTGACTGAGATCCCATATTTACTAGTAATTTTTGGATTGAATTATTATCATGTTTTGGTACCTAGTTGGCTCATATCTCATCCTATTATCTTTAATATGATGGATAAACATAGGTAGTCAAAAAATCTAAAAGGTATTCATTGTTTTGTTTCAAATGAATATGACAAATGGGTTCATTGGTTTCCACTTACTGAATGGTGGTATAACACTTATTTTCACACTTCTTCCAAAATGTCTCCATTTTTAAAATTATATGGGTATCACCCCCATCCATAACTTTATCATTGATGGTACATCCTAAGGTTTGATATTTGAGGACCAAATTCACCATCAACAAGAGGTACTAGTTAGTTTGTGAGAGAATTTAGAAATGGCACAAAATAAAATGAAGTAACAAGTATATCAACACCACAATGAGCATAATTTTACATAGGTGATTTGGTTTTTGTGCATTTATATCCATAAAATGAAATGTCTTTGAAGAAACAAAAAAGATAATAAGTTATCCCCTAAGTATTATGGTCCTTATTAAATCTTACCTAAAATTAGTAGTGTGGCCTACAAGTTAGAATCTACCTCATCCACTCACATAAATCTAGTATTCCATTTATCTTGATTGAATAAGGTAAATAGACACAAATTTTCCACTTATATCAAGCTACTAGGATTGGATGAATAAGGTTGAGTCATTATAGAAACTAAAGAGATCCTTCAAGCATGTAATAAACAACTACAAACCATAGTGAGTAAGAAGTATTTGATCAAATGGAAGAATATACTTTATGAAGATGCAACATGGCAGGATGGATCATTCCTGGTTTGATTCAGAATTGAGTACAATGTTGTTATAAATGGGAATGTCATGCTATGTCTTTAACCTATAGTATGTCTAAGGATATGTGTGGCCAACTTGTGGCTTACATACCTTAATATTATCTTATTAAATTTCTTAATGTTCTTAGTATGGTCATCTTATATAATAACCATGGATAATTAGAGTATAGATAGTAGGTAGTGGTTAGTATTTTATCATCATATTATAATTTTTTCTCTTATTGCATTGTTGTGGAGGTTTCCCCATTGAAGTAGCTCAACTATATTTATCAAGCATTCTTATCTTCTCTAGATTATTGTGTGTATCTATTATATTTGATCTCATTTATATGATATATTATTCTACTATGAAAACATATAAGTAATTTCATATCAACACCATTCATATATATCAATTTCACATCATAGTAAAATGGAATAACATGTATCACTATGTAAGAAATGACTAACTATAAATGTATGTGTAATAAATATAGGTAACTCAACATGGTAAAAAAGTAATATGAATTTATAACCTGTAATAGTGGAACATATGGAATAAGATGCCCCAATTATATACTTGGCCACTAAGTAGAAGGAAAACCAACATTTGTAAGTCCATGTGCAACCTATATATCCTAAATATCACTTAAATATCATGAAATGCATGTTTATTTAATAATATGACACCTTCTAAACATGTGATAAATAACATATGTAATAATGTAAAATTATGATCATGTCATGCTTAGATCTTGATTTTGGGTTTTTTTTAATATTTGAATGTTTTTTCATTATTATATTTTTTGTATTTTAAAATATCTAAAATTTAAAATGATGTATCCAAAAGTAATTCATCTTTTTTAGGATTGAAATTGATATATCATGGCTTGTATTTGAGGTTATATAATTGCATTACTTATTCTTTTGGTTATGATTGGTATAATTATGTGTCTTATGTAATTTTTTATTTTGGATGCTAAGCATCACCATCTTGTCAAATCATAATCACTCTTTTTCCATGTGGGAAAGTTAGATCTTGGTTGTTAAAATCCATTATATCTTGTATCTTTTGAAAAAAGTGTTATCCTAATGTGAAGATCTCTCTATATTTAGGAGGCATGACCCACATTGGTGTATTGACTAGTTTTGGCCCACAATCTATTGGTAAAAATACATATTTAATGGTTCTTGGCCATTATATGTTATGTTGTAACTCTGTAGTGTCATATCCCAACTACTGTAGACATTTGACACTACATGTGACATGTTATCTATTATCATCAATCTAGACATTCTTCAGAGTATTTATCTTCCATAAAATTAATAATACATGATTTATTATTGAGCACTCTTCCTAGGCATTATTTTTGTATATGCCACCTTTATGAGACATGATTTTATTTTATCATGTTAGTCCTGTAAAATCTTGATATTGCATTTATCATTGTATTTTATAATATTTTTTTGTAATTATTCATAATGATAAGTATCATTCTAATTATTTTGTTATAAACAAAATTTACGTTTCATTATTTATTTAAGAGACACATAACATCTCAATATTGAGTATATGGTAGTGTGATAATACTATGATCAAGTAGCATATGTAATAATGTACTTAATGTTTCCTATAATTTTTTTATTATAATGGTGTTAAAATCTTATGATATTTCATTTACACATTATTTATTAAATCAAATGGTTCTTTCTTTGTCCAAATCTTGTGATATTTATTACTAGTTAGGGTTGGTGTGTGATAGTGTTGCAATTATTCTTTGTATTTAGGATATATTCATGGTTAGTCATTGATTCATTTACATCATCCATAGAATATTGTGTCTATAATAGTTTTTAAGGCACTAGGATTTTGCATAATAGATATTTGTGATAATATATTTATTAATACCATTCATATTTACTCATCTCATCCTCATTTTACCATAAGTAATTAGTTTCCACTAATTACTATTTTACCCTAAGTAATTAGTTTTCACTAATTATTGTTTTATCCTCATAACCACTAAATCTAGTAAAATCGATAAAAACATAATAAAAACAAAATAGGTTAACCTCCCTTGTAGAAAAACATGTGTAACAACTTAATATTCCTTGTTCCTAATTTATTCCATGATTGAAACAACTTAGAATAAACTTTTGATAAAAATGATCAAAATCAACAATGATCCCTATGATCAACATTGATCTAGTAGGATCGACATCAGTTTATGACCATTCTTGCCTTTGGAAAATGACGGGGAATTTGATCATGAAGTCTAAAATAATTTTCTTAGATGATTTGTAGATGATTACTTGGCTCTCTATTGGCAAGATACATTGCAACATTAGACTCTCAACATCCATCAAGAAGCCTAAGATTAGTGTATCAATCTCAAGATTGTTATAGGCTTGGATTGACTATAAGGTAAGTTTATTTCATGAGTCATTGTAGTTTATATCTCTCTCTTTTGTTCTATATCTCTGCTAAACATCCTTTTCACCCTGAGATTATCTTATACCTCTCTAAACCATCTTTTAGCTTCTTATTTCCAAGATGTACTTTTTCTATCAGAACTGACATCAATACTATGGAATCAACATGAATCCCTATGTAATTATTTATATTTAAAATTTGAGATTAATTTTGTTAGGACATATTTTATTCTAATTCTCTATTCCCTAAATCATGGACTCTATCTGTAGATGACACTTATTGGATCCTTACATCAAGTCAATAACATATGTGATTTACCAATTAATCCTCAACTTTTCTTTACTGATCAAAGTGATATAACCTTGGAGGTAGGGATTTGTGCCATTGTGTCTGCCCCCTACTGTAGAAGCTATCTATGACCAATTAGAATTTAAACAAGAAGATGCATATTTTATTAAAACTTATTGGCATGATCTCTTTGACCATATTAATTAAATAAATGAGGATTAGTTTAAAATATCTCAATATCATATATATATATATATTGTAATTTATTTTATAATTATTATCCACTTAATTACTTAAATAATTGGGTTGACATCTTTTTTAGGAAGTATTGAGAATAACACACCCATCTTTTTTTTAGAAAGGGGACCCATGTGATTGTTTCCCTAACTTCTATATCCTGGAGTAAATGTGGAAGATTGTTTGATCATGTTTTTAATGTTGCTAAAAATTATTTTGAAGGTTATTAATTATAGGTTAAATGAAATAAGTTAGGGTTATCAAAAAATAAACCCTACCAGTTTGAATTTAAACATTTATGGGAAAATCTAATAGGAAACTTTATGCATAATCAGGTTTTAGCTTAAATTTCATGTGCTTTTGTAGATCTAACACTTTATGCTTGTTCACTAGATTTGATCCAATGGTGCATTAAGCTTGAAGAATTTTATAAAGGCATACATTAAATGATTTGGGCCCTAGTAAATATCCACCAGTGATCACTTGATTAGATGTTTTAAATCTAATGGTGAAAAATAAATTCCATTGTTTTAAATTTGACAAGTTCACCCCCATCATTTCACGTCTGTGAGGATGTATTTGATGGGACCAAACCCATTAAATTTGAATTGAAACATAAAGATTTTATCATCTTAAATTTGATAGGTTCACCCTTGTCATTTGACATGTATGAGGATGTATTTGAAGGGACTGAACTCATCAAATTTAACTTAGATAATCCCCGAAGCTTTGAGATCTCTTGATGGTTTTACACATGCCATTTAGTTATTAGATCATAAATATTTTATCATCTTAATATTGATAGGTTTTCTCCCATCATTTGACATCTGTGAGGAAGTATTTGATGGGATGAAACCCATCAAATTTAACTTAGAAAATCCTTGAAGCTTTGAGAACTCTTGATGGTGTTACACATGGTATTTAGTTATTAGATCATAAAGATTTTATCATCTTAAATTTTATATGTTCACCACTATAATTTGATGTCTATAATGATGTATTTGATGGGACAAAACCCATCAAATTTAAATTGAAATAGAAATATTTTATTATCTTAAAATTTATAGGTTTACCCTTATCATTTGACATCTACGAGGATGTATTTGATAGGACCAACCTATCAAATTTAACTTAGATAATTTTTTATCCTAATCAAAGGGGGAATTTTTAAATCATTTTTAAATAAATTCTTAGTTTTCTTATGAAGGCAAGATTGAGACATAAAAAATCTTAGCCTAAGTATTTTTTACTAATTAAAAGGGTAAGCATCTTATAAGATGCAATGGTAATCACTTGCTCACTGGATTTGATCCAATACTGCACATCAACATGGAAGCCTCAAGATCTCTCGAAGGATCCAATGGTGATCCCTGGATAATTGGATTTGATCCAATAGTGTGATCCAATTGAATAATTTTTAAATGCCTTAAAATATTGATACATAGCATAATCAATAATCTCAAAGATCAATAACTAATCAAATGCAAGGACCTAGATTTGGCTTTTCAAATAAAAACAAAAGGGACTTTTGAAAACCAATAGTCACTCTTCAAATGACATTTATGAAAATTACCATAGAAGGAATGGAACCCTACCACATAAGCTCCACATAAGTATGGAGGATCTAAATGAAATATATTTCATGGTTGAAAACATAGGAGAGATGATAAGTAAGGTTACATCATATCTAAGGCACATATGAGATCAAACACAAATGTTTTGGTCATTAAAGAAGAAATACCCTAAACCCTCCATAAAGACAGCTAGCATTAGTTCAAATTGATTATGTGACACTTGAGATAATTTCAAACTAAATTTTGAGCAAGTGCCTTAGTAAGAACTTTAATAGATTTATAATTACCATACATTGTTATCAATGGTAGCAGGTAGGCAATAGATGAAGAATGAAGTAGAGATTTATCTAACTTTAGATGGTTAAAGAAGGGTCTTTAGAGACACAAATTTAGATTCAACAACATTAAATGTATAGGGAATCAGGAATTGGTTTGAATTATTCTTCTTTGTAGAAGAGTTGAAACCAATTTATTAAGAAGAAAAGAGGAATGCTTCAATGTACCAAAGATATAAGGATTTAGTATCAATTCAAATGGTAGGCCTTCATCACACAGCTTCTAAACTAGAAGTAATGCATTACATCAACCTTCTTGTTCCTATTTTTGTTGACTACAGAGTAGATGGAGAATGGAGTATTCATGATGTGTCAATAAATTTGCATGCATATCTTCCATGGCCTTTGAAACTTATTATAATATCCCTTTATCTCATGTTGATCTTCCATCCTTGAGATAATGGATAAATTCACAAAACCTAGATTTAGTTATTTCACCTTGGTTAATCCAAGGTTCCCTTATTTTTAGGATCCCTAATGGTGAGATTCCTATTACCCAATTCAAAGAAAGTGTTAGGGTAGCTATGACCTTATTGAATAGAGTCTTTGATGCCTCTTGTACAACTTATGTGAGTAAGTTTTGGGCATATTATGTCCATTGCATGTTGGAGCAGAACCTAACCCCTCCTATTAGAGACTTAATAAGTTTCTTCTTGGTCAAATACTATATATCCATCAAGAGAAATACCTCTAGAAATTTCTTTATGTCTTACCTCTTAGACTCACTCTTGGTCTTTATTAATTTACCTGACATCCAAAATTTGTCCCTTGATGGTAAGACTACCATTTCCCATCATTACTCCAAACTACATATTTTTAAATACATGAATCATATGTAATTCAAATGAGATGGTGTCTTCCCAATCATTTTTGAGATAATCATTGGTATTCTTATGCCTAAACTTCATCCTTTAATCAAATAACAAGTGTAGACCATGGGGGATGAGTGGTTGTATCTAGATTACACTATAATAAGGATAGAATGAACCATGGTCAAACCATATAGACTACCCATATATGTTCCTAGTAAGCTTTTAGAGCAATAAAGTGCTTATGAAATCATCTAGGGCATAGATTAGCACTACAAGAAGATTAAAAATGCTTAAGTTCATCCATTCCCACTAGACATTGGTAGAATTATAATCAAGGATTGGAAACAACTAGAGATCATGGTGGTACATAGGAATTATTTTGATTTCCAATTAGATGATCTTAAGATGTGGGACCCCAATAATAGAGTGGCTAGCCATATTCAGGATAGGAAGGTCCCAAATGCTGAGTATGAGCATCAATCAAGCATGGGAGATGGTATTGACACAAGGATAAAGAAATTTGAATAAGTTATATCTAAGGTTAAAAACTACAACACAACCTTAGAAAGTAGGCTGGTAAGAGATAATAAGCCTTGAGGAGAAATATACAGTTACATCCTTTACAGTATCACTTATTATCATGGCCATATAGGACTACACATCAAGAACCAATGATTGAGGGATAATATTCTAAGCCTCATTAGGGAGAATTTACAAAGTTATCTTAGATTGAGAAACTTGAGGATGCAAAAATAAAAGGTAAAGCTATAAGTGAGGAGTCTAAGATTGAGTAAAGCCCTATTAAAATCCTCCAAATTTAGGCATCCCCACCAAGGTCTTCTTCCCCAATATAAGTTATCATTTTAATTACTTTGAAAAATAGAGAAACAATGAAGAGTTCCCTTATTAACATCATAGCTACTTATGGTTTAGATAAGAAAGAAGACACATCTGAGGAAGTACGTAAGGAGTTGGTTCCATTGACCAATGGAAAGAGATAGGAAGAATTAGCCTTAGTGAGAAGAGTTGTTAAGAATATAGATGATTCAATATGTGTTGAAAAAAAAAGTAGAGAGAAGCATCTATATTCTTAACAATAAGTAAATCCAATGGATTGGTACCCCAAGAGCCTCTGGGAGTTCAAATGTAGAGATTCCTGAACAACCACAGGTGAAATAACTTGATCCTTAGGTCCAATTTAATCTAGAGACATCAACTCTTGAAAGAGTAGTGACCAATAAAGTCACTATTGGTACTAAGGAGTTCACCTTTCAGATGGTGGAGTCATTTAAGGGCTTAGATCCTATTCCAAGATAGGTAGTAGGGGAACATCCTATTTTTCAAGAGGATGTAGCTAGTGTGGTACTAGGCCAATCAATAATGGCCTTGGTTGGAGTTAAGGGGTTGAAATAGAGGATCCTCGACTTAGAAATAGAAAATCAAGATTTAGAAGCTTGGGTATTCTTGACAATTCATAAAAATATATTGTAAATGTTGAATAAATTCTTGATGGATGAATTAGAGAACTTGAAAATCATTAAGTCAAGATTAAATGCTTTGGAACATCAAGTTGAGATGGCATAAACCTCAATCACCCAATGGTAGAATTATCAAGCTCAGATGGAGGAGCTCATTAAGGTGCATAAGATAAAGTAGGCCTTAAACTTCAAGATTATAAAACTCAGACATTTATATATCCTCATGGTAGTTTTCATAGATAAAAAAGAAGATTTGATCACTTGGAGTAGTGATGTTAATGAATTCATCAAGAGAGACATAAATTTGGTAAACTAGATTGAGAAAATTCTAGGGAATATATTAAATAACCCTTCTCAAACCACTACTTTAGGGTTAATTCATGATGATGAATTCAAGTATAGGGTTGATACCAACATCTAGGGAATCATAGACAACCAAGGTCATTCAAGTAAGGAAAATCAGAAGAACCTTGATACCATTACCTTTGTAGGGAAGAAAATTGTAGAATTATAATGTGTCAAGGAACTTTTATCTTAGGTAGATATTGAATTTGACAAGTTAACAGATAAAGAAAGGGATTGTCTTATGAATCTTGTAGTGTATTTTGAGCTAATAGAGGAGTAATACACGAAGGTTAAAGACTTCCTAAAATAGGGCTAATTAGAAGGACCCACTTCCTAAAATAATATTCTTGTTGTAAAGTATATGCTAGTCTATTAGCATATACTCTTTCTTGTCAAGTTGGCATGATTTTTTTTTTGCTTTGTAGCTTTGTATGAAAGATAGATGTCCTTATCCAAAACTAGATATTTTTGAAAGTTAATCAGTTAACCACCTATATTTCCTATAAAAAGGAAGATGGTTACCATTTGTAAAGAGAGATATTTTGAGCAATTGATACCAGGTGAATTTAATACAACTAGGAATTTTGACTTATAGTTTTTGTTAAATGTCTATGTTATCTCTCAATTATAAGGAGTTATCTTAAATTTGAATGCTTCTTATTGTTTGAGTTACATTCTTTGTCATAGGGTTGTTAATTTGTGCTAAATTATAAATTGACTGTAAAGATCTCAAATATACTTTGTTATATTTGCTCTGTATTTGGATGTACTTAGGTTATCTAGATCATAATAGCAAAGCTTTAAAGTAAATTTGGTTCTTACTTATGACTCATATTTTTCCTTTGAATTTTACTTGATTTGTGATATGATTTAAGCTTATGCTATTTTATAACATAAGTTGGTTCAAATGTGCTCAGCTAATTAGAATTTTGTCATAATATTTGAGATGAAAACCTAAAATCATGTTTCTTTCTTCTTTACCCTTCCTTTTTCTTATTTTGATCAAGATTCACTCTAACTTAGAGGTCATTATTAATAATCATTTATTTTAACTACCAAATCCTTATAATTATTAATTATTCAAATAGTATATACCCTAGTAGTTCCCATCCACTAAATCAAATAAATATTGTGCATAGTTTTCATACTTTGAATCTATTCCACCATAGACAATCATTGAATAGTCACAAACTATAACTCATCCCATGGATTCTCAAAATCCTAAAATGAGAAGTGTTCTTCAACACTAAGAGAACTTGTGGTATAATTAGAAGAATCAATAGGAGAAGCTCCACTAAAAATAGAAAGAGGGCCTCTTTAGATATGATTAATATGTTTTGAAGTGTATTTGGTTAGAATTATCTACATTTTACATGATTATGTTTCTTTTAACATAAATTGTGTAAAGATTGGTAACCTTTGTAGAAATACAGATTTTGTTGTTAAAAATTTATTACTATTTGGAGTTAAGATGGCTTATTTTTCTCAAAATTTATAATTCTTTGATAATAATAATTTTATTTGAGTCATAAGTTGTAAATACTGGTCATCTTTGCAATATTTAGTACATCTTTGAACTTGTTTAGTTAAATATTGATGTCCTTTATCCTCTTATGAACATTTTTTTGCAAATTAAGTTTAGTGTGTATATTATTTGTCATTATTTTTAAATTTTTGTGTTACACAGTGTTTTAAAATAGGATCCTTAGTCTTCAAGTTGGAATTGCCAAGGATTAGGACCATATCACATTTAGAGACTAGAGAACCCTTTCTCAAACTAGAAACTCATAGAAGGACTAGGAAAGACAGAGGTAAGCATAGGTATTATAAATATCTAACATTGTCACCTTTTCAAGGGATCCTTATGCTGGATCTTCATCCAAACATGGTGTGTCTTAGAAGTTACCCTAGCAATATACTAGGTGCAGTTCATGATTTACCATGTAATCTAGAAAAACATTTGCTAATATTTAGTCCAACTGGTATTATGACTGCTAAAGAACATGTTAAATCATTCAAAGATGCATTAATATTTTTGAATTTTATTCATGAAGATGTAACATTTAGTTTTTTCCCATTTACATTTAAATATGTTGCATATGAATGGTTCCTCAATCTACCTAACAATTGTATTGTCTCATGGAGTAATTTTTACACTACTTTCATTTATCAATTTAGAAAGATCATATGTCCTTGTGTCATTTATCATCAATTCACAACTATTAAGAGAGATACAAGTGAACCTATTAGGTCATTTAATGCTAGGTTCCAAAAGATGTTTAGCAAGACATAGATCCATATAATCCTAACAAATCTTTAGCTTTGGAGGTTTATAAAGATGTTGTTGAACCCATGAATTATGTGTTCTTGAAGAGAGTTATTCCACTTATCATTACATTAGCTCAAGACTATTTTGAATTAGTAGTTATTAGTGACCAAATGTAACCCCAAGACATATGGATTATTCTATCACAAATTTTAATCCTCAAATGCCTAGATTAAACCTTTTCTAAAGAAATAACCAAAATAATCCAACATTAAATCAGTTTCCTACTTTGAATGTATTTATTACTAGTCATACTTCCCATAATCAAAATCTAGGATTCTTGAGCCATCAAGTTACCAATGGATTTGATGACAATGATCAGAAGGCTTTAGTGCATACCAATGGCGTTAACAGTAACTAAAGTCAAAATTTTGAGGTTCTCAAAAATGAGAATCAATCTATATTTAAAATGGTACATAAGCTTAGCACTAATTTTATACAATTACAAAAAAAAATTGGTAATGTTAATGACAATTCTAGAAGGAACGTCACTTTTCAAAAGTTCAACATACCTGAGAATAGGTTTCAAAATGATAGTTTCTACAATAATACAGCTATTGAGTCTTTCCCTCAAAAAAAGAATATGGATATAATCCTAAATGATATTGCCTTACCATATTATTATAGGGTGCATGCTAATTCCAAACATGGTGAGATTGATTGTATTGAGTTTTGTAAAGCTTTTGAAGCTTTTCAAGAAGAACTTGACACATTTGAAGTGGTTCTAAACAAAGAGGTTGCTACAAATTCTTTTAAATCCAAACCATCTGACCAAGTGAATATGGTGGAAACATTTAATTCCCCTTTTCAATAGGATAATGAGCTAAGAATATTCTTGAGGAAATTAAAGCATTCCAACAATTTTGGAAGACATATCCTCTGAGAAATAAGGAAAAAAAATAACCACTGACTACCTCTACCCCTCATAAAAATTATGGGACCCCTCCAAACAATATATCAAAGAATAATCTTGAGATTCTTAGAGGAAGTTTTTATAATTCAATGTTAACTATTGATCCTCCAAGCAAAGCTAGCTACAACATTGTGGAAGAAATGAAAAGGATCAAAGCTAATATCATTCTGCATGAGCTAATTCAAATCATAGAACAAAGAGACTTACTCTTGGAATCTTTGTCAAAGAAAATTGGAAAACCCCTTAATAATGATAGTACAAATCTAATTACACAAATGATCAAAGTAGAGTCCCTACATTTTTTACTTACAATCAAGATATTTGGAAAAAATGTTCATAATTGTCTTTTAGATTTAGGAGCCTCAACCAACATTATGCCTAATGGGATACGTGAAAAACTTGGGTTAATTCCAATAAAATATAATAGGGTATTCAATAAATTGGATAAATCTAGAGTCAAGTTTGTAGGAAAATTATTAAATGTGCATATGCAGCTAGCTAGTGAACCAAGGGTTTAGCAATTCATTGATATCCAAGTGGTAGAAATGCCTAGTGCTTATGGATTGCTTTTAAGTAGAGAATGGACTAAGGATTTAAATGGATATATGTTTATTGATTATTCACACTTGTGGATTCCTTGGAAAGGTGTGCCAAATCAAATAAGAGTAGAAAGGGAAACTTGAATGAAACAAATGATAACATAATATAATGTTGTTAACAAAAAGGTAAATTTCTTGGATTCTAATTTGGGAGTTTTCACTTTAGAAATTACAAAAGAACCCATTTCTAAGAGTTCTCAAATGTGTGGTTGGTGGAAGTTATAAGCTAATGTTTCTAAGTGAAAATTATGATTATGAGCTGGTATTGTATTGATGAGTCCTTCAAAAATAAATACCATGTAGCTTATAAGTTACAATTTCCTTGCACCAATAATTTAGCTGAGTATGAGGCTCTCATACTTGGGTTGTGGTTTGAAATTAAACACATATTTAAATAACTCCTTGTCTATGGAGACTCTAAACTTGTGGTTAACCAAGTGATAAGTAATTACCAATGTAAATTATCTTACTTCAAGAGATATAAGTTTAGGGTGTGGGATTTTATCGAGTATTTTGATGCCTTCAACATCTTAGCTATTCCAAGAGAAGAAAACAAAACTACTGATGAGCTTGCCTCTGTTGTAGCTAACCTCATGCCTAATCATGATTCTCAAATAATAATTATTGAGCTATTACCTTATCCTTTAGTTCCTAACAATATAAATAATTTCCAATTTTTCAATGATGATCAACAAATCATAGATTTCTTAACTAATTTTGGCGATTTTGAAGCTCACATTATTGATGAGATTGATGAAACTTCTCATGGGGAGGAACTTAATGGTAAAATAATCCAATTAAGTGATAATAATATACCTAAAGGGATGATTTAATTGGAAAGACTATTTGGTTTTGATAAAATTTCTAAAGCACCTAAGCAACCCAAGGTAGATGGTAAGGATTATCATGCAACAAATCTAGGCTCATATGATCAGCCCCAAATGGTGAATATAGGGAAGGCTTGCACTGAAATTGAAAATAGAAAATATATAGAGTTGATTAAAAAATATATGGATGTAATTTATTGGTCTTATGAATATTTAAAAATATTTGACCCAAGGGTCATTACTCATACCATACCTCTTCAAGAAGGTTGTAAACCTTTTAGACAGAAGCAAAGGCCAATCAATCCTATTATAGAACCCATGATTTTTAGATAAGTAAAATTACATTGGATTCAAGGATAGTATTTCCAATTAGACATTCCACTTGGGTGTCAAACCTAGTCCCAGTCATAAAAAAGAATGGAGAAATAAGATTGTGCATAGATTTTAGAAATCTGAATAGAGCATCTAAAAAGGATAATCATCCTTTACCTTTTCTAGACCAAGTTATCCAAACTATTTTAGGATATTACATGATGTATTTTTTTGATGTATTTTATGTGTATAACTAGGTGCTTATTGCTCTAGAGGATAGGATGAAAACAACTTTTACTACTAAATGGGGAAGATACGCTTACAAGAGAATACCTTTTGGATTAATTAATGTAGGGGAAATTTTTCAAAGGGCCATAGACCATGATTTCCAAGGTTTAGTGGGAAAGTGTATCATTATATATATGGATTATATTATAGTATTTTATAAAAATAGAAGAGCACTTCATGTATTTGATAGATGCAGGATGTATGGTGTATCTCTTAACCCCAAGAAAAGCATATTTTGTGTCACTGAGGGAAAATTGTTGGGGCATGTCTTTACCAAATATGGAATCTCTATATATTTTCATAGAGTATAGGCCATTTATAAAATTGGGTTTCTCAACAATGAAAAATAACTTAAGTCATAATTTGGCAAGATATATTTTGTGAGGAAGTTTATTTTAGGCTTCACTGAGATTGTTAAACCTTTGAATGACATGCTTAAGAAAGATGTTATATTTTATTGGAATACATAATCCAAGATGGCCTTCAATGACATTAAGAAGGAAATTAATAAAGCTCCAGTCCTCATAAGTCCTAATTTTTCAAAGGATTTATATCTATATTCATTTTCTTCTGAGCATAGTATAGCTACAGTGTTAACTCAAAAGTTTGGGATTGATCATTCTATAGCTTTCATGAGTACCAAATAAAAATGTATAAGTGAATTATTCTATGATTCATAAGAAATATTATCAATTAGTAAAGGCAATAAAAATTTTTAGACATTATGTCCTTAGAAATAAGGTACATGTTATAATACTTGATCCAGCTACAAAACTTATGTTGAGTCAGAATTATCTTGGAGAAAGAAGAGGTAAATGGATGGAAATTATACAAGAATATGTTATAGATATGATTATTTCCAAATTATTAAAATTTCAAGGTCTAGTTCAGATGATCACTAGTATTGACCCAAAAGTTCATATCATGTAAGTAGATCAACAAAACTTTCAACCTAATGAGTGGTATGACTCTATTATCCATTTATTTGTCAATGGTTTTTGTCCCCCAAGATGTATAAGAGAAAAAAAGAGAGCCTTAAGGATAAAATCATCTCATTACCTCATCAAGAATGAAGTCTTTTATAGGAGTAACTTTGAGGGAATTCATTTGAGGTGTGTCTCAAAAGAAGAAGCAGCTTGGATTATAACTACTTTTCATGAAAAATTAGGAAGTAAACACCCTTTAGGAAGAACCACAACTCATAAGATTCTTAGGGCTAGGTATTATTGGCCCACACTCTTTAAAGATGTTTATAATCATGTGAGGGAGTGTCATTCATGCTAGATATTTAGCACAAAGGAACCAAAGGTAATCATGCTTTTACAACCTGTGATGGTAGATAAACCTTTTGCACAATGGGGATTAGACTTTGTTAGAGTAATAAACCCCAATTATTTCGAAGGTCATAAGTATGTTATAACTGATTTAGATTATTTTACTATGTGGACTAAGGTAGTAGCCACTAAGCAATGCATAATAGAAGAAGTGATCAATTTCCTAGAAGAAAATATTTGTACTAGATTTGGAAACCTAGTTTCTTTAGTTTGTGACAATGGATCTACATTCATTTCTATTGAAATGATGAAATGGGCTTATAACCAAGTCTTTACACTAAATTTTTCTTCTAATAAATATACTCAACAAAATGGTATTTTTTAATCAAAAAATAGAAATTTAATGAAAGATATCAAGAAATCTACTTAAGATAAACCTAGAACATGGCATAAATTTATTATGTTTGCATTATAGGTAGATCGAATCAAGATCAAATAAGCTCTAAAATCTTCACTATTTTTATTGGTGTATGGTCAAGATCCCATCTTTCCCATCACTTGGAAGTTTCATACATTCAAATTAATATAAGAATACATGGAAGACAATTAGGAACTTGTTAATTATCAGCTGTTAGACATTATTCAAATGGAAGATGCTAGAGAAAAAGAATTTATAGACTTCAGTAGACACCTATCAACCATGAAAATATGGTTTGATAAGATATCTAAAGTGAAGTTATTTAGATAGGGATATATGGTCCTTATTTAGGATAAGGCATCAAAACCCAAAGGTAAACATGGTAAATTCACTTTTTTATGGATTGGTCCTTACCAAATTGCAAAAATTTTGGGAAATAATACTTTTAGGTTGAAAGATCTCCAAGGAGTAGAGTTCACATTGCCTAGTAATGGACAATATCTCAAACATTACTTTGTTTTTTCCCCACCAGAGGTCTTAATGGAATAGATGTGTAAGATTGTTAAAATTATAATAGGTAGGCTAGTTAGTTCCCTTTTTGGCTTTATTTTTTTCTTCTTTGTTGGGCTTGCATATATATGTTTTGTTTGCATTTTGTTTTTTCTTCTTATTCTTACTTGTTGGTGTTCCTTGGTTGTGTTAAAGTCTCATGTTATTAATTTTTGGTTTGAAATTGCTCAAAAGTGTGAATATAAATATTATAAAGGTGACCATGGCTGGAAATAAAGTACTATGAAGCAACCAAGGGTATTGGTATAGGAATTTATTGTCCTACAAAGATTTAAACCTTATTTTGTATCAAAACTTGGTTTTAAGAAGAATTATATGTATATAATATGAATTTAGTGTATTAACTCATATTCATGCTTACACTTAAAACACATTCTTGTCATGGACTAAAGTTTCAATTAATAGGGAGAGTATCCAAATGCAAGAGAATATGACCAAATCCTTAAAACCAAGTTGTATTGGTTTACAACCTTTGTAAAATGACCTAGAATTTATAAAAAAACAATTAAAAAATCTATGCAAATAGAAGCAAAGGTGATTTAGGTAATCTCCACTAGGGCTATGGACACCTAGCTAGAAGTGGAGAAAGACCTCGAGTGGAACCAAAGATATCTCTATCAAGGTTATAGATGCTTGACTAGTAGTAGAATAATACCTAATCCTCCCTTAAATTGTGAGTAATTATTCTTAAAGAATACCTAAAGCACTCAAAGTTAAGTGTAATGGACCAAAATGATATGAACCTAGATGTTATTTCTTGAAATTCATGATAAATAGTAAGTGGAATCAAAGCACACACTACATATTTATGTTTTAATATCTAAGTTTAAATTTTATACATAAGAAACTTGTTTCAACTAAAAGTTGAATTAGGCTAGAGTATATATCCAAAAAGGGATATAAAATTCATGTACAAGTTTAAACTAGAGCCTTGTGTTCCAACACATTGCTATGTTGCCCCTATGAGTCACCATTTTTTGAGATCAACACCCCTCTATCTTTTTTTTAGAAAGGGGACCCATGTGATTGTTTTTAGAACTTGTTTATCCTAGAGTAAATGTGAAATATTTTTTTATCATGTTTTTAATGTTGCTAAAAATTGTCTTGAAGGTTATTAATTATAGGTTCCATGAAAGAAGTCAGGGTTCTCAAACAATAAACCCTAGCAATTTCAATTTAAACATTTGTAGGAAAATCTAGTGGGAAATTTTATGAATAATCAAGTTTTAGCTTAAAGTTCATGCACTTTTGTAGATCTAATTCTTTAAACTTGTTCATTGGATTTTATCCAATGGTGCATCAAGCTTGAAGTCATTTAGAAAGGCATATATTTAATCATTCGGGCCCCAATAAAGATCCAATGGTGATCGCTTGATTAGAGGTTTTAAATCTAATGGTATAAAATAAATTTTATTATTTTAAATTTGACAAGTTCAACCCCATCATTTGACATATATGAGGACATATTTGATGGGACCAAACTTGTCAAATTTAAATTGGAACATAAAGATTTTATTGTCTTAAATTTGATAGTTTTTTTCCTGTCATTTGACATCTGTGAGGATGTATTTGATGGGACCACACCCATCAACTTTAAATTGGAACATAAATATTTTATCATCTTAAATTTGATAGGTTTTCCCACATCATTTGATGTCTATGATGATGTATTTGATGGGATCAAACCCATCAAATTTAACTTAGATAAACCCCAAAGCTTTGAGATCTCTCAATGGTTTTACACATGAAATTCAGTTATTAGATCATAAAGATTTTATCATCTTAAATTTTATAGTTTCACACTCATCATTTGACATCCATGAGGACGTATTTGATGGGACCTAACCTATAAAATTTAAATTAGACAATCCCTGAAGCTTTGAGATCTCCTAATGATTTTACACATGGTATTCAGTTATTAGATCATAAATATTTTATCATCTTAAATTTGATAGGTTCACCCCCATAATTTAACATATATGAGGATTTATTTGATGGGACGAAACCCATAAAATTTAAATTGAAACAAAAATATTTTATTGTCTTAAAATTGACAGGTTCACTCCCATCATTTGACATCTGGAAGGACGTATTTGATAGGACCAAACCCATCAATTTTAAGTTAAATAATTTTTTAAGCCTAATCAAAGGGGGAATTTCTAAATAATTTTTTTAATAAATTCTTAGTTTTATTAGGAAGGCAAGATTGAGACATAAAAATCTTGGCCTAAGTCTTTTTTACTAATTAAAAGGGAAAGCATCTTGTAGGATGTAATGGTGATCACTTGCTTACTGGATTTGATCCAATAGTGCACATAAACATGTAAGCCTTCAGATCTCCTTTAACACATGGCATAATAAATAAGATCAAATATAAAAAACTAATGAAATTAAAGGACCTAGATTTGGCTTTTTTAAGAAAAATAAAAGGGACTTTTGAAAACCAACAGTCACTCTTCAAATATCATTTATGAAATTTTTTACAAAAGGCATGGAACCCTATCACATAAGATCCATGTAAGTATAGAGGATCCAAATGAAATATATTTCATGATTGAAAACATAGGAGAGATGATAAGTAAGGTTCCATCATATCTAAGGCATGTATGAGATCAAAGTTTGATGTTTTGGTCATTAAAGAAAAAAAACCCTAAACCCTCCATAAAGAAGGCCAAAGTTGGTTCAAATTGATTATGTGACACTTGAGATATTTGAAAACTAAATTTTTAGTAGGTTCCTTAGTAATAACTTTGATATATTTGTAATTACCATACACTATTATCAATGTCAATAGGTAGGTAACAGATGAAGATTGAAGCAGAGCTTTATCTAAATTTAAATGGTGAAGGAAGGGTCTTTAGAGACAAAAAGTTAGATTCAATAGCAAAGAATTTACAAGGATTCAAGAACTGGTCTAAATTATTCTTCTTTTTTGAAGAGTTATAACTAATTTCTCAAGAAGAAAAGAGGAATTCTTTAGTGTACCAAAGATATAATGATCTAGTATCAATTCAAATGGTAGGCCTTCATCATGTAGCTACTAAACTAGAGGTAATGAATTGCATCAACCTTCTTATTCCTATTTTTGTTGACTACAAAGTAGATGGAGAATTAATTATTCATGAAGTGTCAATAAAGTTGTATGCATAGCTCCCATGGCCTTTAAAACTTATTATAAGCTCCCTTTAGCTCATGTTGATCTTCCATCCTTGAGAGAATGGAAAATTTCCAAAAACCTAGATTCAGTTCTTTTACCTTGGTTAATACAAGGTTCTCATGTTTTCAAGACCCTAATGGTGATATTCTTATTACCCAATTCAAAGAAGGTGTTAGGGTAGCTATGACCTTATTGAACAGAGCCTTCGATGCCTCTTCTATAAATTATGTGAGTAAGGTCTAGGTGTTTTATGTCCATTACATGTTGAAGTGGAACCTAACCCCTCTCATTAGGGACTTAATAAGTTTCTTCTTAGCCAAACAATTTATAACCATCAAGAGAAAGACCTATAGACATTTCTTTATGATGTCTTATCTCTTAGACTCACTTCTAGCCTCTATTAATTTCCATGGCATCCAAAATTGGTCCCTTGATGGTAGGACTACCATTGCCCATCATTACTCCAAACTACATATTTTGAAATATAAGAATCATATGTGATGGTATCTTCCCAGTCATTTTTAAGACAATCACAGGTATTCCTATGGCTAGACTTCATCTGCTAATCACAAAACAAGTGTAGACCATGGGGAATGTGTGGTTATATCTAGATTACACTATAATAAGGATAAAAGATAGCATGGTCTAACCATATAGACTACCCATATATGTTCCCAATAAGCTTATAGAGAAATAAATTGATTATCAAATCATCGAAGGCATAGATTAGCACTGCAAGAAGAATAAAAAGGCTCAGGTTCATCCCTTCTCATTGGACATTGTTAATTATAATCAAGGATTGGAAATTGATGGAGATGATGGTGATGCATAACAATTATTTTGATTTCCAATTAGATGATCTTAAGATGTGGGACCCCAATAATAGAGTGGCTGACCATATCCAGGATAGGAAGGTCCCAAATACTAAGTACAAGCATCAACTAGGTGTGGGAGATGTTATTTACATAAGTGAAAAGAACTTTTAATAAGTCCTATATAGGATTAAAAACTAAAATATAACCTTAGAATGTAGGCTAGTCAGAGATAATAAGCCTTCAAGAGAAATATGGTAGTTACATCCTTTATAGTATCACTTGTTGCTAGGAACATCTGGGACTACACATCAAGAACCACCTATTGAGGGGAAATCTTCTAAGCCTCAAAAGGGAGAATTGATAAAGTCATATTAGATTGAGCAACTTGAGGATGCAAAAGGAAAAGGTAAACCTATAAGTGAGGAGTCTAAGATTGAGTAAAGAACTATTGAAAGCCTTCAAATTTAGGCATCCCCACCAATAAATTATTCCCCAATAGAAGTTATTAGCTTAATTTCTCTAGAAACTAGATAAATAGTGGAGAGTTCCCTTGTTAACATCATGGCTACTTATGGCTAGGATAAGGAAGAAGACCCATATGAGGAAGCAGGTAAGGAATTGGTTCCATTGGGTAGTGAAAAGAGATAGGCAAAATTAACCTTAGTTCCTTTGACTTCAAGAAAGAGGCCTAGGTTAACTTTCACTCACCCTACTAGTGAAATAAACCTCTTTAGTGATGAAAATCCTATTTATGGACCAACCGTTCTTGATTGGTTTATTTATGGGAAGTTGCAGAAAATTCCATCTCTTTCTCCTTCATTAGCTCTAACTTGAGTAGACATAGGTGTTTAGGATAATTTCAAGCCATGGATTTAAGATATTATGAACAAACAAGCATAGAGAATCATTCATATTCTTCACAATAAGTAAATCCAATGGGTTGGTACCCCAGGAGCCTCTGGGAGTTCAAATGTTGAGATTCTTGAACAACCATATGTGAAAAAACTTGATCTTCAAGTCCAATTTAATCTAGAGACATCAACTCTTGAAAGATTAGTGAACAAGAAAGTCACTATTGGTATTGAGGAGTTCACCTTTCAGAATGTGGAGCCATTTACAATCTTAATTCCTATTCCAAGATAGGCATTAAGGGAGCATCCTATTTTTCAAGAGGATGTAGCTAGTGTGGTACTGACCCAATCAATAATGGCCTTGGCTAGAGTTCAAGGATTGAAATAGAGGATTCTCAACTTGGAAATATAAAAAAAAGATTTGGAAGCTGGGGTATTCTTGATATTTCTTAAAAATATATTGCAAATGTTAAGTAAATACTTGATGGATGCATTAGAGAATTTGAAAAGCATTAAGCCTATATTGAATGCTTTAGAACATCAAGTTGAGATGGCACAAACCTTAATCACCTAGTAAAATAATTCTCAATATTAGATAGAGGATCTCATCAAGGTACATAAGACAAATCAAGCCTTGAACTTCAAGATTATCAAACTTAGACATCTGAACATACTCATGGTAGTTTTAGTAGATAAATAAGAATATTTGATCACCTAGAGTAGTGATGTTAAGGACTTCATCAAGAGAGATATAGATTTGGTAAATTATATTGAGAAAATTCTAGGGAATATATTAAATAACCCTTCTCAAAACACTACTTTAGGCTTTATTGATGATGAAGAATTCAAGAAAAAGGTTGATACCCATATTCAGGGCATCATAGATAGCCAAGGTCATTCAGATAAGGACAACTAAAAGACTATTGATACCATTAATTTTGTAGGAAATCAAATTTTAGAAGTACAATGTGTTAATGAACTTGTATCTTGGGTAGATATTGAATTTAACAAGTTAGTAGATAAAGAAGGGGATATGTAGTGAAGCCTAAAGTGGATTTTGAGTTGATTGAGGAGTAATACACCAAGGTGAAAGACCTATTTAGATAGGGATAATTGAAAGGACCCACAAATGGAATTTATAAAAGAATATTCTTGTTGTAAAGTATATGCTATTTTATTATCATATACTCTTTTTTGTCAAGTTGGCATGAAATTTTTTCACATTATAGCTTTGTATCAAAGATAACTATCCTTATCCACATCTAGATATTTTTGAAATTTAATTGGTTAACCAAATATATTTCCTATAAATAGGTAGATGGTTACCATTTGTAAAGAGAGAGTTTTTAATAAATTTATACTAAGAGCATTTAATACAACTAAGGAATTTTGAAAAGATTGACTGATAATTTTTGTTAAATGTCTATGTTATCTCTCAATTACAGGGAGTTATATGGAATTTGAATGATTCTTATTTTTTGAGTTACATTCTTTATCATATGGTTGTTAATTTATGCTAAATGCTAAATTGATTGTAAAGATCTCAAATATACTTCATTTTATTTTCTTTGTATTTGGAGGTACTTAGGTTATCCATATCATAATATCAAACCTTTAAAGTAAATTTGGTTCTTACTTATGATTCATATTTTTCCCTTGAATTTTTTCTAATTTGTGATATAATTTTATCTTATGTTATTTTATAGCATAAATTGGTTCAAATGTGCTCAAATTAATTGGAATTTTGTCATAATATTTGAGATGAAAACTTGTACTCACATTTATTTCTTCTTTACCCTTCCTTTTTTCTTATTTTTATCAAGATTCACTCTAGCTTAGAGGTCATTGCTAATAATCATTTATTTTAACTAACAAATCCTCATAATTATTAAGTATTCAAATAGTATAGACCCTGGTGGCTCCCAACCACTAAATCAAATAAATATTGTGGATAGTTTTCATACTTTGCTTCTACTCCACCACAGGCAATCACTAAATAGTCAAAAATTGCAACTCATGTCATGGATTATCAAAATCCTAAAATGAGAATTTTTATTCAACACTAATATCACTTGTGGTATAATTAGAAGCATCAACAGGAAGTTTATTACTTTTTGAGACTAGTCTAGCATAAAGAAGCCCACTATCCTATCTTTTTAACCAAATCTTGTCCAAGTTTTAACATGTGTGCAGGTAGTCCTTCATATCCAAAAAAGATCTCCCAAAATCATTGGATCACCAGTGTGAGTCCTTATAAATCATTGTTATTCTTTAAACCCTACATTTCTATTGAGTGTTTAGTAGTCAATTTTATAAAAGAAATGACCAAAAAATTACTTAAACATTCTGGCACACCTAGTGGGACCTTTTTTGGGCCTCATTGTTATTGTTTTCTCATTCTAGTTTTTTTTTTTGCATTATGATTTATCAAAAACCTTTATTTTTTTTCATTAAAATAATAAAATCAAAAAAATAGATTGCTTTATTTTTTAAAGAAATTATATTTATAAGTTTGTTTGTTTAAATAGTGCACCTAGTGTAATTAGGAGGATTAATTCACTATATTAATCACACTACTCTTTCACACACTACCAACCCACAATAATATTAAAATAATCAATCAAACAAATCCTACCTATGTGGACCCATTTATATTTAATAACCAAATGGGAATTGGCTTGGTGTTCTAGCCAAGTATAAATAATTTTTTGGTAGTATAAAGGCTAAGTGCTTAACACCCTTATTGTTGTAGGACCACGAAGTGAGGGTGTATTCCCCAATATTAAGCCATGTAATATGACCAATGTAGATTTATACCTCATTTTAATTTCACATATATTGAGGATATCAGCCTTAAATGAACTTAAAACTAGACATAGCTTACCTCTTATTAGGTCCTTTGCTAAGCCAAACACCCCATTATATTCTAAGACATATTTCTTAACAAAAATAATAATTAAGTATTTTTAAGTAAATTGTGTGATTTATCCTCACTAAAATGAGATAAACATAATTTTTGCATGTTTTTGCATTTGTTCTTTATTTATTTATTTATTTCTACATGGTCATAAGGTGACAACATTCATAGAGACAAACAGAGCCACCACAATCATCTTCATCAATAAAACATACACTAAGTCCTCAGACCTCTCTCAAATCCATTGGGGAAATCATTCCTCAAATTTACCCATAGGGATATCTCAAATTTTCCAATATATTGGAGAATAATCCAATATCCATAAGTCATTACCTTAGTGTATGATCTATACGAATTCATATTTCCCCTCAAGTGAAATGCTCCTAATTTATCACCCCCATGCCACTATAAATATCAAAGGAACACATGATCAACATGGTTTCCTATTCTATCAACTCACCAACACCAACAAGTCCCAATACTAATGTGATGCAACTTATAGATAATCAACCATAATTAGTATCTAGTAACTCCTATGCAATCATTACCTAAAATACAAATGTTAACACACCATAACACACATCCAATAAACAACCCTATTCCTCACTCTATATTTTAGTGGTCTCAATACTTAGGAATGTCATATTGATCTAAACACATGTAACCTTAAATCCACAACACAACACTCAACCATTATAACCCACACAATAAACCCCCAATGTCAACCTTTCTAATAATAGATTCCTTTAACCACTCAATACCTGATTCCATCACAACCCCTCAAAACATCCTATCTTAATCCATATCAATAACAAATCCTACTCCCATATTCTTGAAGTATATAATTTCATTTCAACCAACCATTACCACTTTTATTAGTTATCCTCTTTCATAGTCATTCCCTACTTCACTTCCCCCTTATCAACATTTACGTCAAAATGTTTTATTGGGTATGTCTCAATATAATTCCCATCCTAACATCATGAATATTATCATGGATAGGATTGTTAACCTAGAATTTTCTACCTCTAGGTAGAAGAATATGCTATCACACAAACATATTTATAATGAACCTATCAACCCCGATGTTCTAATTAGGTCATATCTATCACATTGGGAACTTCTCAAGTTTAAAAAAATTAAAAATAATGAGTACCCAAAAAATACATTAGGTCATTTAGGCATGCATGTTACCTTATATCCCATGATAATGCCATCCTTTTGAGGACTTTCCACATGTCACTAGATGGACCAAATTTATATTGGTACAGCTCTATCCGCCAACATTCCCTATTTTCCTTAAGATAATTAGCTCAAAATTTCCTATAGAATTTTTCAATTAATATCACAAGGAAAATATCTATCACTAACTTGTATGACATCAAATAATTTGAAGATGAGTCCATTTCAGATTTCATGGCTAGGTGATGAGGCCTCATAAACCAATTGACATTCTCCCTTCCTTTGCCAAAATTAATTTAGTTGTTTGTAAGGCAATTTAAAAATCATATATCATCCACAATCCAAGTTTAATTATTTAAAAACATTGATAAATCCTTTACCATGGACCATAAGCTAGAAATATGAGCCTTAGAGGAATGAAAGGTTATGTTACAGAATAATAATTTTAAGCCTAATCCTCCCAAAGGGATAAATAATCCTAAACTAAAAGGCAAACTAAATGTTGGTATCCTAAAATTATCTCTCCCATTAATGTCAAGCCAACCAAATTCTTTTACTTCATAGACACAACCACAAAAAACCTTAACACAATTTCCACATAGGCAATACATGCCCTTGGGAGAATCTTACACTATTATCTTAGATAAACTATTAAAAGCTTAATTTTTTGAAGTCCCTCAAATTAAGCTCATTGATAAATCTCATCCTAAACCTAATTTGTATAAAGAGAGTAAATTTTACACCTACCATCACATACCTAGTGAGATTAATAGATGCCAGTATTTCAAGAGTTTGGTCCAAAATCTTATCAATCAAGGGGAATTGTAATTGAATAATCCACATGTTCCTCTAAACCAATCCCTCTATATCTTTATACATCCATTACTTAATCATCCATATTCATATAATTATGCACAAACAAATATGAGAAGTAACCCCAATTAGGAGGCCCACATAACAAACATTATTCATGATCAACTTTTACCTAAAGCAGTTGATAGTATTCCTGAATCATCTTCTGAAGTAATAAAAATCCTAGAACTCCTTAAAATAGATACTTTTGATCCATATAAACTAGATAAACCCATTTATATCATCCACATAAGCATTCTTGATTTAATTACATGGGATCCTCTAGTGGAAGGTTCATCTAAAGATGTTGAAAATAACTAATGGAAAGTAGAAGATAAAATGGTTACTCCAACCACATGGGACAAATGCCTTGGTATGATGAAGGCTAAATTCCTAAAACATATAATTATAAGGTTTGAACTCCTCTAGACATCCAAAAATGAAAACCCACATAAATTTACTCCTACAACCTCTAATCATACTAAAAAAGGAAGATGATTATGCCCTAAGTTTAGGACTTCATCCTTCCTCTAAAATGAAGATCATAATTATAAAACCACCTCTTAAAGGACTTAAGATATCTCAAAAACCTACACCCATATTACTAACACCAAAACCTGATATCAACCCCTCAATTTTTTATTAGCCCTAAAACTTATATAAGATACCTATACCACCCATTAAAACCACTCGTACAATCAACATAAAAAAATAGAGTGAAAAAGTAAATAGGCCCAAAAAATCAACACCATGGAAAGTGACCAAAAATCACCAAGATCCATTATGAGGATCCTATTCCACCATCCTCGATCAACTTTTAAATAATTACCTTATCATGTTACCACTTATAAAATCAATCAATCCTCATATGTAAAAACTAGCATGATATAAAGAAAAAAAGATGTGCACCTACAATAGGATACTTAGAAATGATACTAAAATTTGAAATGCTCTAAAAGACATAATATAGGATCTCTTAGATGAATATGAACTCTTAATTGAATAGTCCTATTTTGATCCTCTCTTTAACCAAAACATTAAAACCATAACCAACTTTGAGAATATCATAGTGAATACCTTGAATAATTTATAATAAAGATCAAAACAAGCATCAAAATTCATGGGTAATAGCCTCAACTCCATCATTAATCAACCCCTATCAAACATCCCCTTAAGACCTCCAAACATGAAAAAATATTGAACTTTGATAAACCATCCACTATTGTAAATTGATGCAATACATATAGCCACATGGTCTCAAACAAAAACCCCCAAAACCCAAAATACAAACAAGGTCAAATTTTCCATTTTAAATGATCCTTCCTCAATAACAAAGACCTCCAAACCCTCCACTCAAAAACCAAAAATATTCATTCCTTGAAAAGCATAGAATAATAATTCCTCATAATTAATATGCATATTAGTTCTAAAATAACTCCACTAATTACCCATCAAGATGTCCTTATATGAGATCATTGAGAACTCCTTAGAACATTTTCAAGCCATGATAAATGCACTTTAGGCCATTCAAGTGCAACCCAATGAACCCCAACCATTGACAACATTTATTGGAGCTTTACAAATGGATTCATCTATCAACTTTAGTGATTCAAAAATAGTCCCATTACCATCTGAAGAGTAGGATCCACCCCTATTTATCACTACTCAAATTAATCAAACTTATATTAAAAGGGTTATAATTAGTAATGGAGATAACATCAACATTATCTCCTCACACGCATTTAAACAACTCTAACTTCTAAATAATATTGTGGTCTAATCTCTAATAATCTTATGGGTTTTCAAAGATATAATAGATCTTACTCTAATAAATATCATCCTCTATATTCAAATAGGTTATATTATCCTTCATTATTTATTTTACATTGTATAGGGTGAGTTTAAATACAAAATACTCTTAGTACATCCTTATATCCACACTATGCATGGTATTCTATCCACCATGCATTGATGCCTCAAATATGATCATGAGGGCCAATTCTATATTATCCCATCCATTCCTCATCTATTAAAAACTTTTAACCTAAATTTTCAACCCAATTATGTTCTACTCCCTCTAAAAAATGCAATCCCATTACCATCATCTAATAAAGCATCGACTAGTTTAACAATCCTTTCATCGTAAATACCTAATAAAGATTCCTTTGACTCTATATCCCAACAAATATTGGTAGGAGAGTATCAATTATTGACACTTAATACCCTTCCTACTCTTTAATATTATGGACACCTAAGTAAATAGTTTACCTATCACCCTAAACTTGGATATGTCATTCCCTTTAGTCCTCATTTATTTCACACTCATTTAATCTATGGGGGGGATCAATTGATCCTCCTCATGTCCTAATATCCAAATTCATGCCAAACCATTCTATTCAAATTTAATATTCCTATACAAACCACATTTTTATCAAAAACACTTAAAACTATGTGCTTGGAAAGGTTTTGGCATAAGATATTATGATTAAGGACCACATAATATCAAACTAGGATATTTTAGGAAACACCATGAAAAATATGGCCTTGGATTCAATAAAACTCTTGAAACTACTCTTGAAACCACTCCTATATCTAATCCTAAATAATATATCATGTTTTTACCATCCAAAATTCCCTCTAAAATGAATGATGACATTTCCATTTCAACTATCTATTTTTTTAGTTAATACCATCGATCTCAGACTTATCACATATTAAATTGATAGGGAAACTAAATCCATTCCCCTTACCTACCTTAGTCTGATAAATAAATATTTTCCTACCATCCATGTTATTAAATTCCAAGATGATGATTATAGATTTATTTATTTAGGCATAGAAAACTCTCAACTATGCGATATCTTCTAGCTAAAGTGTCTAGTGTTCTAAATGAAGCCACTATAGACATTAACATAGGGTCTCAAGAGGTCACACACATTATTAAGGTTAGTAAATATTAATACCCTTAGGATAATTATACCTTCAACACATTCCTAGTATATCATAGCAAGGCCTTTACTTGGTTTTATAGTGACATTCCAAATATCGACCCTGTTAGCATTGTTAAAAATATTTTCACCATTCCTAAAGCCAAACTAGTGAAGTAAAAACTATAGAAAATGCACCCTCACATTATGTTATTAGTTAAATAATAATTTTAATGTCTCTTATCCTTTAATTTCATCCATCTAATTTTTTACCCTCGATTTTGGTGTCCAACATTATTCCTATCATGAATCCCATAGGGAGGCTCTACATATGTACCAATTTTCAAGACCTAAACCTCACTTTTCATAAAGATTATTTTCCTCTTCCTAACATCAGTTAATTAGTCAACCTTATAAATTTCCATGAAAATTTTCACTTATGGATGGATTCTCTAGATATAATCAAGTCCTTATCACCCTAGAGGACCAACATAAGACTTCCTTTATTACCCCTTAAGGGAGTTTTTACTATAGGGTTATGCCTTTCAACCTAAATAATGTAAAGGAAACTTATTAAAGAGATATAACTTATATTTTTCATGATATAATCTATAAAATAATTAAATATCATGTGGATGACCTTCTAAATAAGTCAAATCTTTGAAAATACCATCTCTCTATTCTAAAAATAATCTTTTTTCATTTAATCCAATTTTGTGTCTATCTCAATTCTAAAAAGTGTGTTTTTATGGTCTTGACATGTAAGATCCTAGGTCTCATCATCTCCATTCATGGGATAGTAGTCAATCCTTAAAAAATTAGGGATATTATATATATATATACCACCCCCATATAATTTTAAGCAACTTTGTAGCCTATAAGGAAAACTACAGTCTATTTGTAATTTTATCTCTCATCTATTTGATCAATGTTAACAGTTCCATTACTTATTAATAAATGATACCCAATATGTTTATGACTCTAATTGTCAAGAGGCCTTTAACACTCTCAAAAACTATCTCCTCTCCCCTTCGGTTATTATTCTTCCAAGGAGGGGCAACCTTTATTATTATATATCTCAGTCACAGATCATGCCTTTAGTGTTATGTTTGCCCATCGTGATGAGAAACATAGAGAATAGGTAGTTTATTACATAAATCACACTTTAATTTAATATGAGACATGATATACACATATGAATAAATTATACTTGGATTTTTTTTTTTTTGGCTTCTAATCTTCACCATTATCTGATTAATCACATAACCTATATAATCATGATTATCGATCCCCTTAAGTTTATGCATTTGAATCCTTATCAAAATCAATGAATGGTTAGATGGCTCATGATTTTATTTGAGTTTGACCTATAATTTCTCCATAAAAATTAAGTTAAAGGCTATATCATCAATAATCACTTAGCTAAATCACTTCTTTGAGGTGTTCATCCATCTAGTTTCAAATTCCCTGATGAAACTATTGCTTCCACATCCCAGGGAGATCCTATATATTAGATGATTTTATTCTTTGATGGATCTAAATGTGAGTGTGGATGGGGAGTTATAATTATTTTAATACCTCTAGAGATAACTCTTATAACTTTATCTTCCAAACTCAATTTTGACTTCACTAATAATATGGAAAAATATGAAGCCTTATTCATAGATCTCTAAACTTCTTAAACCATAGGCATTAAGTCACTTAATATCTATGAGGATTCCCATTAAATGGTCAATTAGATAAATGACATGTATCAGTGCAAGAATGATGTCCTCTAATAATATAAAATTTTAGTAGATCAATTATTATCTACCTTCAATTGCTATGCCTTTCAAGCCACCCCATGATCAACCAATAAATTTATACATACCATAGCCTTCTTTGCTTCTTTCATCCCATCCTCCTCTCAGGAATATAGTGTTTTTTCCCTCATCCACAAGGTCAACCAGCCCTCTTATACCAAAACTAATCTTCTTTCTATCCATAATGTGGATGAAAACCAATTATATTTATGGTACACATAGACATTCAATTATTTGTTTAAGGGTATTATCCCTCTAGATCTATCTAAATATGGTAAATTTGCTTCTTAACAATGAACCACACATTATGTTATACTATAGGGTGTTATTTATAAATGTGGAAAAGATGGTATTTTCCTTCATTGTCTCCAAGATATAAGTCTACCCTTACGCTCAAAGAAACACATTATGGGATATATGGTGGACACTTTAGCAACCTAGATGTTGTTAAGAAAATTCTAGGAATAGGTCATTATTAGCCCACTCTAAATTATAACTATTGTGAATATGTCAATAAATTCATAAAATGTCAATAAAATGATACCCTATCACACATCCCTAGTCATGAATTATAAGTAGCCAAATACTTTTGGCCATTTTTTTAGTGGGAGCTAGATCTTATAGGCTAGATAATCCTAAATCTTCCTAGAAGAATGGTTTTATCATTAAGACCATTGAATATTTCACTAAATGGTTGGAGGCTATTTATCTTATTTTGATAAAAGTAGACAAGATTATTGATTTCATTAACCATCATATTATATGTCACTTTGGTGTTCCTCATAAGATCATTTCAAATAATTGGAAATATTTTTAAAATAATCAAGTCTAAAAAATCTATGATTTTTTTAACATTAATCTAAAGTTTCCTCAAATTATTATCCATAAGCCATCAAATATGCCAAAGCATCTAATAAGACCCTTATCAAAATTTTAACCAAAGTAGTCAATGACGCTAGGAAAAAATAGCATCTTCACATTCCTTTGGACTTATTAGATTATCAAAATAGAATTCAAACCCCTAAAGGTTCTACCCCTTTCTCTTTAGTCTATGTCATAGAAACTATCCTCCCTCTAGAGATCCAAATTCCTTCTCTTCATATTTATCTTAAGGACATAATTTCTAAGAAGGATTATCACCAAGAGTGATTAGCATAGATTAAACTCTTATATGTACATAGATTGATGTCCCTCAATCATCTCCATGTATATCAAGAAAGAATTTAATGCACATATAATCAACATTTAAAAGAACAAGAGTTTAATATCAGTGACCTTATCCTTAAATAAAATCAACATGTCACAAATATGGAAATAATTAAATGTGGAAAATTTTCTCCAAATTGGCTTGGACCATACATTATTACTCATAAATATGGGTTTGGGGTATATTATTTAGCCTCTTTTGAGGGAAAACTAGAGTACAAGCCTTTTAATGTTTTACATATGTATCTTTTCTATTGTTAATAATATTTTAGTAACCATAATCAACATGACTTTTCCTTTTGGCCAAAATCCATGTCTTAATATGCATCTTAGTATCCAAAAAGTAAAATATACCCAATAATAATATAGAATCATGTGGTTATTTAGTAGAATACCCATTTCATTCTTGAATATGAACACACTAGCTCTGTTCATGGTATGTTCTATTTAGATAAGCTCCATCTATATCTGAAAGGAGCCCTAAATTATTGTTTTCCCAATCCCTCACATTAGCCAAGAAAATCTTATTTTGGGTAAAAATACCACCTTGTGTGATCACTTTTTCTTTTAAAACATAATAACTTGGGTCACCCTAAATCCATGACAAAAAATTCTAGTTGGGATACAAATAAATTTAAGAAAAGGGAAAAAACATAGACTAATCCCTTGAAGGACAAATTTTCATAAAAGGCAAAAATCTATCCAAAAATATATATAAATCTTCAAAGGATGGTTATCTAAATATGTATATTGCAAAAAACTTCCCATATTGAACAAATTTCTATAAAAAAGAATGCCCTTAAAATATTTGAAGTAAAAATCAAAAAGTATCCCATGAAAACTTCCCACATTTATTATATTTATTAAAATTTTAGGCTTATCTCATTGATTAGTCACATAATACATGGTTTAGCTCTAAAATGGGTCATAAAATCAGTAATATAAAAAAAATTAGCTGTCATACATAAGATGGGGCATATATTCCTAGATTAAACCTAAACCTGAGTCAAGTGAAAGGAAAGTTCATCTAAAATTACTTTATAATCTTAGTTGATATAAAGGATATTAAATTAATTATTAACATTAGATAAAGGATACATATAAAAATACTACAAGATGATTATCTTTGGTTATGATCTAAGCCAATAGGATTTAAAAACCTTTCTTACTCTTTTATCAACAATCATAATCAACCAATTATAATTACTATCCAAAATTTGATAAACATATAAGTATACATAATCCTAAAGCATTAAGAGCATATACATTATCATATCACTTTCCCTAATATAACATTATCCATCAAAATTAAGTCAACATATAACACAATATAGCTTCCCATTAATATATAATCACATCACAAAGTAATCTCATAATCATATCCATGTCAAAAACTAAGAATTCATGTACAATTACACCATATCTATGATATAAACACTCAAATAAGCATCTATATTTTTTCTCAAGATTTATGATCAATCACACAAAAATATGCCAATGACAAGTGGACCACACTATTAATAGTATTCATTGTAATCCTTACAGATATTTTAGATCCACATTGATTCATTAAATCATCATTGATAATTTATAAATTGCCTTTGATCCTTGATAATCGACATCGATAATGATTTTACACTATTTGGAACCATTTCCATGTACATCCTTTTATTTTTATGATCCATAATTTTCCCAATTATAACTATGTTATTTTACACAACACCCTAGGCTCATGGAAGAGACCCATCATTGGTCTCATAGCCTAAAAAACATACAGTCTATTGGGAATATATTTCTTGTGGATCGTAGGACTGTACTTTACCATGCAAACAATTACCTATAAGTCAAACCCCTCTTTTTTCACACCAAATGTTTCAATTAGTACCTCCTATGATTTTTTATCTTGGTCACCTTTACTCACACACCCACTTATTCACACTTGGGGTAATATATTTCTAGGCTACCCAAAGGTATCTTTATGTGCCATTATTTATTTCTCAACAATGCAAATTTTTTACTCGTGCAACCAACCCACATCCTTAGCATTAATTTTTTATCGATCACATAACCACCCCATCTTTAATCCCAATGTTTTAAAAATCCATCACCACCTTATTCCATCCCTCCACCTCCAAATTTGAGGGGGGATACCACCTCACATAAACCTAGGGCATTATAACTATCTTAGTTTTTTTCTTGCAGTAGGTTACTAAATACCACTCAACAAAAAGAGGAAAATTTAGGCACTAGGATTTTAAACTATATATATTTGTGTTAATATATGTCTTAGGCCCATTATTTTTTATTCATCACATCCTCATTTTACCTTAAGTAATTAGTTTCTACTAATCATCATTTTACCTTATGTAATTAGTTTTCACTAATTACCTTTTTATCCTCCAAACCACTAAAATATAGTGAAATACACAAAAATAAAATAAAAATATATATTTTAACCTCAAAAATAACATCCCTCATAGAAAAAACCCATGTAACAGCTTGGTATTTATTGTTCTTAGTTTATTCCATGGTTAAAACAACTTAGAATAAAATTTTGATAAAAATGATCAGAATTGATAATGATCCGCATGATCAAAATTGATATGGTAAGATCAATGTAGTCTTATGCCTAGCCTTTCCTTTGAGAAAGGATGATGAATTAAATCCCAAATTCCTAAATAATTATCTTAGATGATTTGTAGATGATTACTTGACTCCCTTTTGGCAAGATACATTGTAGCATTAGACCCTCAACATCCATTAACTGGACAAAGATAAGTATATCAATATCAACATTCTTGTAGGCTTGGAGTGATTTCAAGGTAAGTTTATTTCACTGTTTATCACATTTTATATCTCTTTTTTCTATGTTGAGCATTGCCATTGATGTCAAAAGTTGTCATTGATATCAAAGGTATATGATGGTTTGGAGGCATATATCATTGGTATAGGTCATTCATGGCCAAGAGGATGTTTCGAGGGCCCCATAAATGCTTTGGTGAGGTTTTGTAAATCTCAATTACCATTTGGAGAAATAAAAATGTATATCATAAGATTAGAGAATCTAGATCATCATTGAATGTCATGTAAATCCTCCCAAACTAGCAAGTTTATGATTTTATTAAATATACCTAAAAGTCAAACTTGGTCAAAGGGTTACATGGAGATGATGTCAGATATCCTAAGAAGTTGTCTTGAAAATTTGGTGTCATGAATAATATTTTAGCTCAAGATACATGCCATAAAATTTTATCTATAAACAAGAGACGTGCCAAAGACTGTCAAGTTTAACCATTGGGAAATAGTCATTGTAATTCAAAAATATGACCATTAAATTTGAATTTGAACTAGTCTTCTAAGGAACCCAAGAGCATAGGAAATTTAATAGAAGCCATGATATTGATCAAAATATCTTGGTGAAAAAATCAAATATGAACTAGGCACCATGAAGAAAATCCGTCAAGTGGAAATAGTTCTTGACTATCTATAAATTGCAATAAATGCATGTCAAATTCAAAAGTTGCAGACTATGAAAAGTTACATAGACCTGAGTAGAGATAAATGTGATTAGAACTGGTATAAATCCTTGTAAATTATGTTTTAAATGTTGTATGATTTTTTTGGTTCTTTTTATATCTTTTCCATGCATTGATATAGATATAGAAGTTTAATTTATGCAAGAAAAACATCATGAAAATTGACTGTGTCATGAAGGTCTTTGATATTGGATAACAAGGTTACTCACATATTTTTTTGAGTGATTCTTCACTTGAATAAAAATTTGTTGAAAAGTCTAAATGTGTTCCTAAGGTCATGTAGTACATGACTATGTATTCTACATTATTAGTATATGGGGCATGAGGAAGAACATAAAAGATAAAGGTAAGATAGACCTATGAGGGTTTCTTATCTTTATATACCAGTAAACCCTAGGAGAGTCCTTCATGAATTAAAATAATATCATATGGATTTCAATGTTTAATGAATATTAGGTGGTTTATTTTCATAGTGTTCTATAATGAATATCATGCTTAAAAGGTATGGAATGATTTAATCATTATGCTCAGTGTGTCTTGATAGTCAAAGCAAAATATGGATTAGTCTAGAAGACCAATATGATCATGAAGGTATCTTTGTAAATATGAATAGACATATAAATCATGTTTAAGTGAAAGAATACTATGGTTAAGATTCCATAGATATATCTCATATGTCTAAGAGAATCATAACAAAGTTTTTAAAAATCAAAACACAGTATGACCATAAGAAACTGGTGAGTATGTGAATTAAAAATGAGTTGATTGTTTTCTCATTTACATGAATAATGAAATGATATATGAGAATCAAAATTATCTTAAGATAATTTGATGCATTTGGATAGTTCCTAAGGTTATTGACAAAATATGAGAAGTACAAGACTTATAAAAGTAGTCTCATTCATAGGTCTGATAATACTAGATAGGGTATTGCCAGTAAGTGTGAAAATGACTGACAGGGTTGTCATTTACTCCTTAATATTAAATATGGATGTTTAATGTAAATACAGAGTGACCTAAGTGTCATTAATTTAATATGAATTTATTTATAATTTCTTAGTGTGTAGTATATGAAGAAGATACTATCACAGAGATTTGAGTATGTAGAACATAGTGAAATCATGAAAAACTAGAAAGAATATAAGAAGATTATAGAGCTGTTCATTAGGGTATTACAATGAATATTTGAGTGTTTTATGTTAATAAATATGACCTTAAGATAATATAAGACCAAGGTACATGTTGTATAGTCTCATTTTTTATGTCATGAAGAAGACAAGTTATGACAGAGGTCTATCATAGTGAAGCATGTAAGCATATACCTAGTTGATATAATGATGCAAGGAAAATGTCATGATGAGGCTTGTGGAAATGAAGGAGGTAAATTGATGAAAAAATAACTTATGAGATATAATATAGACATAGAATGAGTGATCTTTTCTCTAGCATGGAGGAATGGATTGTTCCCTTGGAACAATATCTCTGATTGTTGATAGACCTAGCTAAATTAGGTCTCTATGGAGTCATAATGAAGATAAAAGACTCTAAAAGGTTATGGAAGACCTAACCATGGATTGTTTTGAGATAAAATAGCATGTGAATAGAGTCTAAAATCTAAGTTTATGTCTAAATCTAAGGTATATGAGTTTTGGCTAACCAAAAGGTGAATTGCTTGATTCACTAATATATATATACAAGGTCATAACTATTCATTAAAAAAAATAATGCAATGAGTTAAACAAGACATATTAAAATAGCATAAGGAGCAGAGGTATAAAAATAATAAACAAGATATATTCAAATAGCATAAGGAGTGAAGGTCTAAAAATAATGGTATGAATTGATTATCTTGATGAGAAGAGTAGAGTTGAATGTGTTAGGATGAAGGAATGGCCATAGTTCCATATGTCTATTAATACCATGTGATCATGTAATTCAATAAGAAGATTATAATAATAGATAGTTAGGACCTCCATGTGCTGAGGGTCCTAAGAACATGATACATGAGTATGAAAATGGCATGAGTATATTGAGAGCATGATATTTAAGGAATAGAGATGTGAGAGAGTAGATAAATAACAAGATGGAAAATAAAGATAAAGATGGTAAATAGAGGACAAGAGAGTAGAAAATAGAAAAAAACAAAGAAGACCATCACCTATTGAGATATCAACAAGAATGAAGATAGAAGGAAGATGTATAATTGGATGACTGGGTACTTACTCAAGAAGTGGTTAATTTGGTGCTAAGTCTCTAAGGGAGTTAGTGCTTCCTTGCAAGTATATGTTTGATAAAGCCTAGTCAAGTGAGAGCTTGACATCATTAGGGTTGGTGCTACAAGTTGAGTTGGTGCTCAATAATTTTTGATATTTTATAAACATTTATAGGAATGTATTCTATTTGCAAAGTTCATATTGGGGTTTCTTCTCCTTGAGGGTTTCCCACTCATATATACATATATATATATATATATATATATATATATATATATATATATATATATATATATATTGTGTGTGTGTGTGTTCTCTTGTTTCATGCTCATCTGAATGGTTCTTAATGCATTTTTAGATCACTTTATTTCTTTAATGGTTCATACAAGTTAATGTTTAATAGAAATAAAGTTTTATAAGGACATTGATTCACCCCCACCCCCCACCTTAATTATTGTGTTTCCAATAATTGGTATCAAATCAAGGTCCATTGGAGAAAGCTTAACAACAGAGAGGTGATCCTAGAAGAATAAGATGGCAAGAAGTTAAGGAAAGAAAGTCAAGAGTTGAGATATGTGTTCAAGGATCTTGAAGAGTAGTAATGTGTCTTGAAGAGTGACATGACCAAAGAATCCAAAAGGGATGAAAATACCATCAAGGATCTCAATAATAACTTAGATGTTGTACATACAAGTTTGAGATCAAAGGAAGTTAGTTTGATTAGTTTAAGTCTAAGCTACGTTCCTTGAAGTTTGAGCATGATAAACTCATAGAAAAGATGAATAATTTTTAGAAATGTCATGAGAAAATAGATCAAATCAATAAAAATGCCAACATAAATAGAAATATCATGCGATTAATTAAACAACTTAATTCCATAAGGTATTATAATTTCTCCCATGGTCATTATTTTTCTTGTTATCAATTTTGACGTAAATCAAAGGACTATAGAAGGATGCCACCCAAGAATAAGTTTTCATGGGACTATGGTAAAGGAAGAAATTAGCCAAGAAGAGACCACATACCACATTAATCAAGAGGTATGTCTAATAAGAGTAAGGTTATTTAATATGAGTGTCAATGTGTTATTCATATTGTAATATTTTGTAAGATCATATTGAATAAGCCCTCAAGTCATAACAAGATGTTAGAAGCTCCTAAGAGACAAATCATGTAAGGAGACCAAATAAGATGAGGACTAGTCATGATCAACCTATGGATCAAGGTGAAATAATTGCTAGGGTAGAATTCTAAGAGTGTTTGGTATCATCTCAAATAGAGAAGAAGAAGGATGATGTAGACATCAATCTAGAGGTGTCAATCATGACCAAGAGGATCCTAAATAAAAACTATTAGCCTCATGATTGTAAGATGGTTGAGAAAAGAGTGGAGATATATGAATCTCATGATTTCACATTGTTCTATAGATTTGTGAATTGAGATGTTTATATTAGAATTCATATAATCATTTATCACTGAATATAAGCATCATGGAGGTGTGTTTTATGGTTGTTATATAAAAAAATTCATAGATCATGATGTAGAATGATGGAGAGATTTGATTTGGAACATCAAGATAAATCATATAACTCGATGGTATGAAGGGTTGGGGTAGATGTGAGAAGGATAGAAAGATGATTATAGAGATGTGTTTATCAGTCATCTAGAGGTAGAGAAATTATGAACATCATGATGTCAAAGGTGCATCTTGTGGCTAATGTTAAGATAATTAGGGCCAGTTGGTGGTGTGATGTGACAAGATTCTTAGAAGATAATATTTTAATTATAAAGAGAGTGTTTTAGTGTGTTATGAGTATATTAGTGGTAAGGTCATTGTTGACAAGTTTAAATAAATTAGGTCTTTGATGTCAAGTGTCTTTGAGCTCAAGTACTTAAGAAGCCTAGTCATGACATGAAGAGGTATATGTATTGTGGCATGGTGAGATGAATGCACATAGGCATGTGACATATTTTATGGAATTGTTTTATTATATGAGTGAGGTGTAGAAGCACTCAAAAGAGTCTGAAGATTAGTATTTGAGGGTAAGGTCTTTAGTCTAGTTATGCACGTAGACCTCTCTAAGACCTTGCATGTCCTAGTGAGGTATGAAAAATAAATTTTCAAGGAAATTATGCACATGCAAGCATGAAAATTTGTGATTTTAGGTGTTTTAGATAGTTTCTTGTATTTTTAAGTCATGGTTTGGACAAATATGCATGAAAAGCTATTTTATGCCTTATCTAGCTCATAAAATGAAGGTCTCCTAACCCAAAAAGGACTTTCAATTGTTCATTGACATGTAAAACCTATATATGGGAGTCTAATATATTTATGATATATGGGTAATGGTCCTAGATAATATCTCCGAAAATTATTTTTGGAAATGAGGGGAAGTCCTTTATGAACAGTCTCTAACACAAGAAAAAGTTTTAACCCTCTCTAAAACTCTAAGGAATACCTAATGTTCAATATATTACTAAAAATAGATTAGTTTGGATTAAAATAACATGTTAATCCATTTTATTATGTGTTAAAATATCCTAGGTACCTCCAAGTGGTGGTGGTTAGTCAGATGAGAGAAGCAAATAAATAGATACAGTCTTATTTGTCGAAATGTTGTATATCTCAAAATTTGCATTGTTAAAAGTATGAAAATGGATATATAAATAAGGTATATAATCGTATTTAATTTTTATTATGATTTATATATGTTTTTTAGTCTCTATGTCAACAAATTTTCTCATCCAAGTTAGCCAATTACTGATAGTACTAATGGTGTGAATAATGCAAAACCTAAATAAAAATGTATAAATGGTTTTAAGGTATATTTCATGATAATATGATGAAATAAAATGCATTAATAATTCATTTATGACTTTTATGTAATGATAATTATTTGTATAATCTTATAGGTTAGTATATATGCTGAAAACATTGCTCACAAAATGGCATGTCTGGCTCAAATAGGACTGTGAGATATAAGGTTAAGAAATTGGTCTACAAGACCAATATTTGACATTAAAATATATTAATTTTCCATCTAATGATGTTATATAGTTATCATAGGAACATTTATATTAATCAATAGTCATGATAAGCATCTACACATGAATTGGATGTCTAATTCACCATGACTAGTTTTTTTAGGTAAATTGGCAGTTCTGAGTAAGTTGCAGAGATGTTCTCAACCCTTTATCTACTAAGTGAAAGTGTTCCAAGAATTTGGTGATGACCTTGAGGTCATGTAAAACCTATCTACATGATTAATTTTTTATATTTTAGTATATTAAGGATGTTTAAGCTTCATTTTTTCAAGATAGACTTTTGGGGTACGCAAGCCTAATAGGAATGAGTACTAAATAGGGGTTTTAAGTAGTGGTTGGAAATAAAAATATATTATATAGCTAAGAGGATGATATTAGGAGTATTTTTGGTGTGAAAAAAAGGTTTAAGGTCCAATAAAACATGAAGGAGGTTAGAATAGATTTTTATTCATTATGTGATTAGAAAAAATTATGGACATAAGGGGAGTTTGTTAGCTCTATGATTCAAAGGATCAAGGCAGATATGTGAAATTTCAAGTTAGTATGAAGGAATATTTGAGGTTGATGTTAGATATAAAATGATATTATGAACAATCAAATTTTGAGATGGAATTATGTATGTAGTTTAGTCAAGATGTAAATGACATAAGAGGCATGGTTTCTTGAGGAACAACTCAAGTGTTCCATCCTAAGGTGAGTTTTGGTAAGAATTTCATTATGATTTTGTTGAGTTTAGGTCTAAATATCAGATGGAATTTTGTGGAATAACCTTTACCATTGATGTCAAAGGGGAGAAAAATATGAATAAGGGAAAATATTAGGTTGGGGGAGTAAATATCTATTGAGAGAAGATTTGGAGAGTGTTTTGCCATAAATGACAAAGGGGGAGATTGTTGAGAAATTTAATTGATGTCAAAATTTTTCATTTATATCAAAGTTACATGATGGTTTGTATGCATATATAATTGGTGAAATTAATTCATGGTAAGGAGGATGTTTTGAGCATCTAATAGATGCTTTAGTGAGGATCTATACATCCCAATTGCTATTTAGAGAAATCAAAATACATATCAAAATCTTAGACAAACTAGAACATCATTGAACATCATGAAGATCCTCCCATACTAGCATTTTTGTGATTTTATTAAATACAGCTAAAAATTCAAACTTGGTCAAAGGGTTACATGGAGATGATGTCAGATATCCCAAAAAGTTTTCCTAAAAATTTGTTGTCATGAGGAATATTCTAGATCAATCTATATGCCATCAAATTTGGTCTAAAGATAATAGACGTGCCATAAAACATCAATTTTAACCCTTGGGAAATAGTTGTAATTAAAAAATATGATGCTTAAATTTGAATTTGAACCAATATTTTAAGGAACTTGAGAGCATAGGAAATTGAATAAAATCCATGATATTGATCAAAATGGGTTGGTGTAAAAATCAAAGAAAAACTAGACAACATGAATAAAATCCTCCAAGAGGAAATAGTTCTTGAATATTGGTACAATTGTAATTAATGCATGTTAAATTCAAAAGTTACAAACTGTGAAAATTTATAGAGACCCAAATAGAGAGAAATGTGATTAGAATGAGTCTAAATCCTTGTAAATGATTTTTTTAATGTTTTATGATGTTCTTAGTTCCTTTTAGATCTTTTCCATGCATTAATCCATATCTACAAGTGTAATTTATGCAAGAAAAACATCATGAAAGTTGACTATGTCATGAAGGTATTTGACATTGGGTAACAAGGTTAATTAGAATGTTTTTTGAATGATTCTTGAATTGAAGATAAACTAGTAAAAAAGTATAAAGTTGTTCATAAGTTCATTTAGTGCATGACTATGTATTATACATGATCAATAAATGGGTTATGAATAAGAACATACAACCTAGAGGTAAGATAGACATATGAGGGTTTCTTATCTTTGTATACCAGTAAACCCTAGGAGAGTCCTTCATGAAGTAAAATAATGTCATATGGATTGAAAATTTTAGTGAAAATTAAGTGGTTCATTTTCATAGTGTTATATAGTGAATATCATGCTTAAAAGGTATGGAATTATTTAATCATTATTCTCAATGTGTCTTGACTATCAAAGTAAAATATGAATTGGTATATAAGACTAATATGATCATGAGGGTGTATTTGTAAATATATATTGACATATAAATTATGTTTAAGTGTAATAATAATATGTTTAAGAGTACATTTATATATCTTATAGGTATTATAGAATAATAACAAAGTTTTGAAAATGCAAAACATAGTATGACCATAAGAAACTAGTGAATAAGTGAATTGATAACAGAGTTTGTTTTTTACTCACTAACATGAAGAATGAATTGATTATGGGAATCATAAATATATTAATATTATGTGATGTATGTGGATAGTGTACAAGTTCATGTAAAAATATGTAAATTACAATACTTATCAAAATAGTCTTATTGAGAGATCTGGTAAGACTAGACAAGGTATTTCTAGTAAGTCTAAAGATGACTAATAGAGTTATTATTTTTTCCTTAATATGAAATATGGATGTTCAATGTAAATGGAGAGTGAAATGAGTTTAATTAATTAAACATCAATTTATTTATAATTTCTTATTTACTATGATATGAAGAAGATATTATCATACAGATTGGAGTATGCAAAACACAATAAAATCATGAAAAACTAATAACCATAAAAGAATATTATAAATTTATTGATTATGGTATTACCATGAATATTTGAGTGTTATATGTGAATAAATATGACCTTAATATAATACAAGACCAAGCCACATGTTATATAGTCTTAATTTGCATGTCATGAACAAGACAAGTTATGATAGAGGTCTATCATAGTGAAGCATGTAAGCACAAACCTAGTTGACAAAATGTTGCAAGGAGGACATCATGATGAGTCTTGTGGACATGAAGGAGATATATTGATTCAATAAGAACCTATGAGATATGATATAGACATGGCATGAGTGATATTTTATCTATCATGAAGGACTAGATTGTTCCCTTAGAACAATATCTCTGATTGCAGATAAACCTAGTTGAATTAGGTTTCTATGTAGTCCTAATGAAGACAGAATAATATCAAAGGTTATGGATGACCTAACCATGGATTATTTTGAGATATAATAACATGTGAATATATTTTATAAGATATTTTTATGGTTAACCTTGAGGTATATGAGTTTTTTCCAACCAAAAGGTGAATTTCTTGATTCATTAGTATATTAATAAGGTTAGAATTATTCATTTAAAAAAAAGAATACAATGAGTTAAACAAGATATATTCAAATATAATAAGGATTAAAAGTCTTAAAATAATCATATGAATTGATTATCTAGATGAGAAGAGAAAATTTGAGTGTGTGAGGATGAAGGAATAGCCATTGTGCCATATCTCTACTAATACTAAGTGATCATGTAATTTAAGGAGCAGATTGTAAGAATAGATACTTAGGACCTCCATGTGTTGAGGGTACTAAGAACATGATAAATGAGTATGCCAATGGAATGAGTATCTTAATATCATGATATTTAAGGTATATATCTATGACAGAGTATATAGATAGAAAGATGGTAGATAGAGGACAAGAGAGAAGATAAAAGATAAGAGAACAAAAAATAGAAAAGAGAAAAGAAGACCATCATCTATTGGGATAGAAAAAAGAATGAATATGGAAGGTATATGTCTACATGGATGAGGGGTTTCTTGATTAGGAAGTGGATAAGTTGGTGTTGATTTATTATGGGAGTTAGTGCTTCCTTGTATGTACATGTTTGTTAATTAGGTGTTTGAATTCATTGGGGTTGGTGCTCCAAGTTGAGTTGGTGCTCAATATTTTTTGATCTCTTGTAAATATTTATAGGACTATAGTCCATTTGTAGAGTTCAGATTTTTATTTCTTCTCATTAAGGGTTTCAAAATCATATATATGTGTTCTCTTGTTTCATACTCATATGAATGGTTCTTAATGCATTGTTAGATCACTTTGTTGTTTTGATGGTTCATACAAGTCAATGTGTAAGAGAAATAAAGTTCTATAAGGACATTTATTGACCACCCCATCATTGATTATGGTTCTAAAAATTGGTATTAGAACAAGGTCCTTTGGATCAAGCCTAATAGCTAAAAAGTGATCTTAGAAGCACAAGATGGCTAAGCAGTTAAGGAAATAAAGTGAAGAGTTGAGATCTATGGTCAATGCTCTTGAAGAGAAAATATGTATCCTAAAGAGTGGAATTGTCAAAGAAGCCAACAGGGATGAAAAGAGAATAAAAGATCTCAAGAATCAATTATATGGTGTAAATACAAGTTTGAGATCAAAGGAAGTTGAGTGTGATTAGTTTAAGTTTGAGCTAGTTTCCCTAAAGGTTGAGCATGAGCAGCTCATAGAAAAGATGAGCAATTTTGAGAAAGGTCATGAGAAAATAGATCAACTCAAGAAAAATGCCAACATAAAGAGCAATATGAGAAGACCAATCAGATAGTTTAATGCCATAAGTTATTCTAATTTATCCCATGGTCATTATTTTTCTTGTTATTAGTTTAGACATAAAGCAAAGGACTATAGAAAGATGCCACCCATGAATGAGTTTTTGTGGGACTATGGTAAAGGAAGAAATTAGCCAAGAAGAGATCATAGACCACATTAATAAATATGTATGCATAATAAGAGTAAGTTTATTTTATATGAGGGTTAATGTGTTAGTCATATTATTATATTTTGTAATATCAAATTGAATAAGGCATCAAGTCATAACAAGATGTTGGAAGCTCCTAAGAGACAAATAACGTAAGGAGACCAAAGAAGGTGAGAACTAGTCATGATCAACCTATGGATCAATGTGAACTAATTTATTAGGTAGGATTCTAAGAGTGTTTGGTATCATCTCAAAAAGAGAACAATAATGATAATATAGACATCAATCCAGAAGTGTTAATCATGACCAAGAGGATCCTAAAGAAATACTATCAACCTCATGATTGTAAGTTGGCTAAGAAAAGAGTGGAGATCTAGGAATCTCCTAACTTCACATTGTTCTAGATCTATGTGAAGTGAGATGTCTCAATTATACTTCATATATGAATTCATCACTCAATATAAGCATCATGGAGGTGTGTTTCTAGGTTGTTATGTAATAAAAAAGTCATAGATCATGATATAGAATGATGGGGAGCCTTGATTTGGAACATCAAGAGTAGATCATATAGCTCTATGGTATGAAGTCTTAAGTTATATGTGAGAAGGATAGTAAGATGATTACATATATGTTTTTATCAGTCATCTAGAGGCACATAAATTATTAGCATCATGATGTCAAAGGTGCATATTATGGATAATGTTAAGATGATCGAGGTCAATTGATGGTGTGATGTGTCAATATGCTTAGAAGAGAATGTTTTCATTAGAGAGAGAGTGTTTTAGTGTATTATGAGTATAGTAGTGATAAGGTAATTATTGATAAGTTCATATAAATCAAGTATTTGATTTCAAGTGTCATTGACTCCAAGTGCTTAAGAAGCCTAGTCATGACATGAAGAGGTTTATGCATTATGGCATGGTGAGATGATTACATAAGCATGTGAGATATTATATGAATTTTTTTGAGTATATGAGTGACTTATAAAATCACTTAGAAGAGTTTCAGGATTAGTATTTGAGGTTAAGGGCTTTAGTCTAGGTATGCACCTAGACCTCTCTTAGACCCTAGATGGCCTAGTGAGGTATGGAATCAATTTTTAGGTAAATTATGCACAATGGGAATTGAAATTTGTGAGGTTAGGTGTTTTATACATGTTCATATAGTTTCAAGTCATAGTTTGGAGAAATATGCATGAAAATTTGCTTTATGCCTTCTTGAGATCATAGAATGAAGGTCTCCTAACCTGATAAGGACTTTAAATTATTTATTGGCACATGTAAAATTTTCATGGGATTATAATATATTTATGAGATATTAGTAAGGGTCTTATCTAATATCTCTAAAAATTAGTTTTTGAAATGAGGGGCAATCTTTTATGAACAATCTCTAACACCAAAAATAGTGTTAACCCTCTCTAAAACTCTAATGAAGACTTGATGTTAAAGATATTAATAAAAATAGATTAGGATGGATTAAAATGACATATTAAATCCATTTTATCATATTTTAAACTCTCCCAAGTACCTCTAGATGGTGGTGGTTAGTCAGATGAGAGAGAAAATGAATAGATACAAGCTTATTTATCAAACATTTATTATAGCTCTAAAAAGTTACATTGGTAAAAGTATGAAAATGGATGGATGAATAATTTATATAATTTTTTTTCATTTATATGATGGTTTTCAATGGTTTCTAGTCTCTTTTTCAACCAATTTGGTCATCCACATTAGCTAGTCACTAACACTACTAACAGAGTGAAGAATGCAAAACCCAACAAAGATGTAGAGATGGTTTTAAGGTTTTTTACATGATAATGTGATGAAATAAAGTGCATGAATAATTAATTTATGAATTTTATGTCATTATTTTTATAATTTTTTAGGTTAGTATAAATGGAAAAAAAGCTATTCAAAAAATGGCATGTCTAGCTCAAATAGGACTATGAGATATAAGGTCAAGAAATTAGTTTGCAAGACCAATATTTGATATTATAATATATGAATTTTCCATCTTAAGATGTTATATATATATAAAATATTACCATTAATATTCATTCAAATTCATTAAAGGTATCTACACAAGTGTTGGATGTCTAATTCACCATGACTAGTTTTTTAGGTAAATTGGTAGTTCTGAGTGAGTGATTTACAGAGATGTTTTTGAGCCTTTATATCCTAATTTGAAAGTGTTAAAATAATTTTGTGATGAACTTGAGGACATGGATAACATGTTTACATGTTTCATTTTTCATATTTTAGTATCTTAAGGGTGTTTAATATTCATTTTATCAAGATGAACTTTTGGGTACATATGCCTAATAGGATTGAGTACTAAAGAAGGGTTTCAAGTAGTGGTTAGAGGTACAAATGTTTAATGGAGATAACAAGATGATATTAGGAGTATTTATGGTGTGAATAAAGGTTTAAGTTATAATCAATCATGAAGTAGGTTATAATATATTTTTATTAATCATATAACTCAAAATAAAAGTATGGATATGGGGGGAGATTGTCAGCTCTATGATTTAAAGGATTAAGGTAGATATGTGAAATTTTAAGTTATTATGAAGGCATATTTGACATTTATGCCATATATATAAGGATATTATGAACAATAAAAACTTTATATGGAGTTATGCATGTATTTTAGTCAAGATGTAGATGACATAAGAGACATGGTTTCTTGAGGAGCAACTCAAGCATTCTAACCTAAGGTGAGTTTTGGTCAACATTTCATTATGATTTTGTTGAGTTTAGGTCATAATATCATATGGAAGTTTGTGGAATACCCTTTTCCATTTATGTCAAAGGGGGAGAAAAATCCAAATAAGGTAAATTTTTAGTATGGGGGAGCAAATATCTATTGAGAGAAGATTCTAAGAGTGTTTTTCCATCAATGACAAAGGGGAATATTATAAAGCAATTTCATTGATGTCAAAATTTGCCATGGATATCAAAGGTACATGATGGTTTAGAGGAATATATCATTGATTTAGGTTAGTCATTTCTAAGAGGATATTTTGAGGTCCCATAGATGCTTTAGTGAGGTTCAACAGATCTCAATTACCATTTAGAGAAAGCAAAATGCATATCACAATCTTAGACAAACTGGACCATCATTGAACATCATGCAAATCCTCCTAGACTAGCATGTTTGTGATTTTATTAAATATAATTAAAAATTAAAACTTGGTCAAATGGCTACATGGAGATTATGTTAGATATCTTAAGAAGTTGTCTTAAAAAATTAGTGTCATGAGGAATCTTCTAGATCAATCTATATGCCATCAAATTTGGTTTGTAGACAAGATATGTGCCATAGACAATCAAGTTTAACCCTTGATAAATATTCATCATAATTAATAAAATATGATGATCAAATTTGAATTTGAACCAATCTTCTAAGGAAATTAAGAGCATATGAAATTTAATAGAATCCATGATATTGACCAAAACAGATTGGTGTAAAAATCTAAGATGAACTAGACAATATGAAGAAAATCCTCCAAGTGGAAATAGTTCTTGACTATTAGTATAACTATAATAAATTCAAGTCAAAGTCAAAATTTATAGACTTTTAAAATTTTTAGAAACTTGAATAGAGATAAATTTGATTAGAACTATTCTAAAGCCTTGGAAATGATGTTTTGAATGTTGATTATGTCATGAATGTCTTTGACAATGGATAACAAGGTTACTTGCAGAGTTTTTTAAATGATTATTGACTTGAATAAAAATTGGTCCAGAAGTCTAAAGGTGATCCTAAGTTCATTTAGTGCCTTATTATGTATTCTACATGGTCAACATATGGCATATGAATAAGAACATGCAATGCAAAGGAATATATACCTATGAGGGTTTCTTGTCTTCATATACCAATAAAACCTAAGAGAGTCCATGAATTAAAATAAAGTTATGTGGATTGGAAATTTTAGTGAAAATTAAGTGGTTTATTTTCATAGTGATATATAGTGAATTTCATGCTTGAAAGGTATGGAATGATTTAATCATTGTGCTCTATGTGTCTTGACAATCAAAATAAAATGTGGATTGGTCTATAAGACCAATATGATCATGAAGGTATCTTTGTAAATATGGATTGACATATAAATCATGTTGAATTATAATAATACTATGTTTAAGATTCCATGGAGAGATCTAAAAGGTCTTATAGAATCATAAAAAATTTCTAAAAATGCAAAACATAGTATGACCATAATAAATTGGTGAGTATGTAAATTGACAGCAGAGTTGGTTGTTTACTCACTAACATGAAGAATGAATTGATTTATGAGAATAAAAATTATATTAGGATCATGTGAATCATGTGTATATTTTATAAGGTCACTGAAAAAATATGTGAAGTACAAGATTTATAAAAATAGTCTTCTTCAAAGGTCTGATAAGACTATATAGTGTATTGGCAATAAATGTGAAGATGGCTAACATAATTGTCATTTGTTCCTTAATATGAAAGATGGATGTTCAATGTAAATAGAGAGTGAATTTAGTGTAATTAAGTAAATATGTATGTATTGATAATTTTGTAGTGTGTGGGACATGAAAAAGATACTATCATAGAGATATGAGTATGTAGAACATAGTAAAATCATGAAAAACTAGTAAGCATAAAATAATATTATAGAGTTATTCATTGGGGTATTACCATGAATAGTTGAGTATTTTATGTGCATCAAGATGAAATTATGATAATATAGGACCAAGGCACATTTTTTATAGTATTATTTTGAATGTCATGAAGAAGACAAGTTATGATATAGGTTTCCCATAGTGAAGCATGTAAGCACAAACCTAGTTAATAGAATGTTGCAAAGATGATGTTGTGATGAGGTTTATGGACATGAAGGAGGTAGTTTAATGTATAAATAAAATATAAAATACCATATTTACATATCATGAGTGATATTTTCTCTATCATGTAGGACTAGATTGTTCCCTTGGAATAATCTCTTTGATTGTAGACATACCTAGTTGAATTAGGTCTCTATGGAGTCCTAATGAAGATAAAAGACTACAAAAGGTTGTGGATGACCTAACCATGGAGTTTTTTTGAGATATAATAAATTTTTCATATATAATAACATGTGCATATATTCTAAAATCTTTTTTTATGGCTAAACTTTATTTATATGAGTTTTGCCTAACCAAAAGGTGAATTACTTAATTCACTAGTATATATACAAGGTCAAAACTATTCATTTAAACAATGCTATGAGTTAAAAAAGATATATTTGAATGGAATAAGGAGTATATGTTTATAAATACTAGTATTAATTGATTATCTAGCTGAGAAGATCAAATCTGAGTGTGTGAGGATGAAGGAATGACCATAGTTTCATATGTCTGCTAATACCATATGATCATGTAATTCAAGGAGAAAATTGTAAGAAGATATAGTTAGAACTTCCATTTATTGAGGGTGATAAAATCATGGAAAATGAGTATTATAATATAATTAGTATCTTGTATGCATGATATTTAAGGTATTGAGATATGAGAGAGCAAATAGAGAGCAAGATGGTAGATAGAGAACAAGATGGAAGATAGAGGATAAGAGAGTAGATAGAGGACAAGAGAGCAAAAAATAGAAAAGAGAAAATAATACCATCATCTATTGAGATAGAAACAAGAATGAATATGGAATATATATGTCTACTTGGATAAGTGGTTGCTTGGTTAAGAAGTGGTTGAGTTTGTGCTGAGTCACTAAGGGAGTTGATGCTTCCTTGCAAGTAGATGCTTACTAAAGTGGGTTCTTTACTTCATTGGGTTTGGTGCTCCAAGTTGAGTTGCTCAACAATTTTTGATCTTTTTTAAATATTTATAGGACAATAGTCCATTTTTAGAGGTCATAGTGTGTTTTTTTTTCCTTTTAGGGTTTCCCACTCATATATGTGTTCTCTTATTTCATGCTCATATGAATGTCTCTTCATGCATTGTTAGATTAATTTGTTATTTTGATGTAATAGAAATAAAGTTCCATAAGGACACTAATTCAAACCACTCTCAGATATTGTGTTTCTAATATTTTATTTTATATATTTTTTGAATGTCCTATTCACCCTTATATTATCTTATACCTTTGTAAATTATCTTTTAGCTTATTATTTCCAAGATGCTATTATTTCTATGAGAATCGATGTTGATTCATTAGAATCAACATCAATCTTGTGGAATTGACATCAATCCCTATGTAATATTTTCTATTTTAAATCTAAGACTGGTTTTATTAGGACATCTAATTTATTCTAATTATCTATTCCCTAAACCATGAATTCTATTTTTAGATGACATTTCTTAAAGCCTCGCATGAAGTAATAACATTCATGATTTACCAATCATTCCTCAACATGTCTTTTATAATAAAAGTGATATCACCTTTGATTTGGTAATTTGTGACATTTTGTATGCCTCTATTATAGAATTTATCTCTGATAAATTATAAGTTATACAAGAAGTCATAAATTCAACTGAAAATTATTGGCATGATCACTTTTCCCATCTTAATGAAATAGATGAGGATTATTTCAAAATATATAAATATCATATATATATATATATATATATATATAATTATGTGTATCTTGTAATTTATTTTATCACTATTATCCAATTAATTACTTAAATAAGTGGGTTGACATCCTCATTAGGAAGTTCATTATTTCTTCGGACTGGTCTAGTACCAAGCAACCCATTATGCTATACTATTAACGAAAATTTTTCCATGTTTTCCCATGTGGGAAAGTAGTACTTCCTAGCCAAAAAGGATCTCCCACAATCATTGTATTAATAGTGCATAACCTTATACATCATATGTATGCTTTAAACCTTACATTTATATGAGTTTTTAGTATTCAATTTTACAAAAGGAATGAATGAAAAACTACTTAAACAATTTCTAATTTTTCCCTATTTATAATGTATAAATCATCTTGATATGTTCCAACTCCAACAAGTGTGATTATGGTATGAGATAAGTATTATTTTGAGGGATTGAATTTTATCTTTTTCATTTGATCATATGTCATATCTTCCATGCTGATATCTTCATCATCACTCCCATAATATTATATAACCATGGCATATTGATATATTGATTTCACTAGTTAAGGAAGATTGGTAATAGGTTGTGGTTTTTCCAAATTAATTTATGATTATTTATGTGTCATAGCTTGTTGTGTTAAATTTATTTATTTATTTATATATTTTATTTTCTTACCTCATATGTATGCTTCTATGTCATTGGAATGGTATGTGATAGAGTAATAATAGTGTGATATTCTAATTTTGAGTGTGATTTATTCTCATTAGTAATTTGAGTTGATTTGAAATATCTAAATGGATCCTCCTTTGTTGGTTTTGAATAAGAATAATATTCATTTATATATTTGATACATATATGTAATGTTCATGGTATTCATTCCATGGTTGTCCCAAAACTAAGTTATAATGTGTCTAATTAGGCATGACTTGGAGATAGTAGTTACTACTTTGGGCCTCATATCACATCCAAAGAGATGGTTCAAATTACTTTCCATTGAGTGTTATTGAATCCGTTTATGCCTTAATCTAATATTTGAATTGTATCTATGTGTATCCCTAATAATTTTAGGAAGGTAGTGTTATAAATTTTTAATCCATAACCATATCTATCAAACATGCTCTACCAAGCTATGTGGTACTTTAACTTGGTTGAATAATGGTAAATCTTCTATTACATGTTTTTTGGGTAAATATTCTATACAAAAAGTGATAAATTTATTGTTCTCTTTGAATGTTTTCATAATGGTAAAAAGTGATGCAAGTTATATATCACTAAGTAAAAAATTTTCTTGTAACATTTTTTACAATATATCTTTGTAAATTGTTGATATTATAAGTAACTCCAACTTATAGATCTTAACATGAGTATTATTATTTTTATTAATGATGTCATAACCTCTAGGTTGGTTAGTCTATTTTATAGGAGGTAAAGGGGTTTGAGGTGGAACATGTCTACTACCTTCATCATACCACATGTGGTGGGCACCCTACCTCATCTTATTTTAGTAGAATGAACCATATAATAAAAAAACCATGGGTGAATTTTTGGATTGAGATGGTATTTATTACAACCTTGAGGTCTTAAAGGAAGAGGAACAAAGGGAGTCATGAAATATCATTGGTGTCTAGTGGTGAAAATAGGCATATCAAGTTGGATGTTACAATAATAGATTTTCAAGAAGAATCAAGATTGTTCATTGGTAATTTTAACCTTATTAGTGAATTTATATTTGATATTTTTACCCATTTGTCTACATAATGGATCAAAGAAGATACAATATCCATGTAGAATAATATGAAAAGAGTAATTTCATTAATTGTGTTGACCAATAATGTTCATTTAATATGGTCATGATTAGTGTGTATTATTGGGATAATTTAGAAACCCTAAAGCTTAAATATGAATCCCTAATAGAAAACCTAGGATTTTACACTATTTTATATGTGTATGGATTCACCAATATGTTTTAACCTAGTTCAGATCAATGGTTTAAATTAATCTAATTAATATATAAATTTAAAATATATTTTTAATTAATAGATATAACATTCAAGTAAACATATAAAATTAAAATAATAAGATTTGTTCTTATAATTTGATAAGTACATATTTTAAATATGTAAAATAATAGAGAGATCATGATACTTAGCTACTATTGTTGACTATTTGACTATGACTATATTTTAAAAGTTAAAATCATGGATAAGAAGGCTTTTAGTTTATTCAGTTTCAAAATTGATTTGTTGTATGTGTTGGGCTAGTTCCACAGGATTAGCTCAGTATCTCATGCTAATACTGACCTATTGGTTGGTATTTATATACATAAAAGTGTGGCACATTGACTATATGGTCACCTTTGATTTTATTTTCTTACTTTGTGCTTGTGATCTTAAATCATGATGACACATTCAAATCTTGAAATCAGCCATATTTGCCTTGAAACCTAGATTTTATTATAAGGGATATAAAATTTAAAAATAGATTAAGTGTAATAAGTTGAGATAATCACAAACACACATGCCTGATGATTTTTCATTTGATACATATCTAATACTCTGAGTTAAATCAAGCCACACATATTTTTTCCACCTAGTGTGATTATGAAATTGTGCTCCTTCATTATGTGTATATAGATAATGATTGGATTTATTACATGAATTTTTTTGCTTTGACTTTGTTTTTGATTGATTCAAACTTGGCTTTTGACTAATCCTTGTGAAAGATATGGAAATTTGGAATAATAGGGAAGATTTTATTAATGTGCAATAGTGTATATATTTATAATAGATAAGTTCCATGTACCTTTTGAATGAGACCTTTATTTTATATATATGGATCCATTTGAATAATTAATTATGACAATGACATGACAATTTGATGGTTTGACCCAAAGGATGGGTTTGATTTTTTTAAAAAGTCATTTTTGGGAGTGGGTCAGTTTCAACCATTGTAAGTCATTATCAATTGGATATAACAACCATAACTATGTTTAACCCTTTGTAGAGTTTAGGGTAGGGGAATTATACTAATAAAATATTGTTTGTATATATTATAAATTAGTCCAATTAATTGTTTCATATTTATAATATTATGATAAATCTATTGAATTTGAGAATATGCTTAATATAGGAAAGTATAATGCCAAATAATATATTTAAAGTAGAAATGTGAAGGAAAAATAAAAAAACAGATTATGAAATGATGTGAAGGTAGATACTATAGGCATATTTGTGTAATAAAATATTATAATTATTTACCTTAATTTATTAGATTTTATAATTTTTTTTTTTAGTTAGGACACTAGTGTCAGATTGCAAACACTAGCATTGGAATATGAACACTAGCATTGATATTTTACCTTATTTTGATGTTTCTATCTAGCTTATAATAAATATCCTTTTTGGAATATTCAATTTCATCTATTAGGTTTCATTATCACCTTGTAGTTTATTTGTTCATATTACATGCATAGGATCCCAAAATTAGTATTTTGCTAAAAATTCTAGATTCTCTAATTTAGGGAATATCACCTTTAAAAATAGGGGTTATTAGGCTCAATTTAATTAAATATAGCCTCATATTCCCATATATAAATAATCACTACCTACATATCCATATAATCTAAAGAGGTCTTTTAAACCAATGTAGTTCTCCCCCTTATGTGGGCTTGTGTGAACAATTATGCAATATGTTATATGCAAGTTCAGATAGTGATATAGTTTGTAACTTGAAATATATTTATCATGGGTCAAAATTTTAATGATTATAAATTATTTATAAATAGGTAATAATAGGGTATTATGGCTCAATTATGTGAAAGATTTTTACTAGTGTAGTGTGAGCTTGAGAGATGCATCTTAGATTGATAATGCATGACCCTTGATTTGAATTTATACCACACCGAAATAATCTCATGTGAGGGTTAAATAATAAAAATAGATCAACTCATATATATAAATATATTTAAAATTTTATCATTTGAAAGGTAGGGACACTAGCATCAATTTTGGGACACTAGTGTCATTTGATGCTAATGTCCTAATCTAGATGCTAATGTCCTATAGGGTTAAAATTTATTAGGGATTTGTAACCATTTATGCAAGATGGAAATCATGTTTTATGATATGATAGGATAAAATTGGTTTGTGTCATTATAATTTTAGGATCAAACTATAGGAAAAATAATTAAGCATAGTGATATGGTGGATGTGATCCTTTCGACAACATGAAGGTCATAAAATGAAGGATTGAGCCATGATTGGTATTTTTCAAGTTCAAAATAATAGTGTGTGAATTAAATTTATAAATGATAAAAAATCAACTAAGAATTAAATATTAATATTATCTAAATTTAACCTAAGATATAGAAACAAATAAAGAAAATAGAAAAAATAGACTTATACTTTAAATTATAAGCTTTCTCCATTGCGATGTAAACTTGATTTGATCTTATAAAATGTGGTGCTCACTCTTCCAAATAAATTAAAATGGGTAGAATTTTGGTGTAAAATGAGTTTTTATATGCTTTTATTTTCTTTGATTTTATTGTATTATGTGAATTGAATAGAACTTCGTTATCATAAGTCAAGATTTCAATTTTTTAAAAATGAAAGTTTTCAAGTTTATTTATAAATTTTTGGAGGAAGATCCAATGGTGGAGGATTATTTAGATTTATTAAATGATCTAAATAATCAATGGTGGATAATTATTCCTCACCCATGAGTATGAATACCATTTCAAATGGTTGAGACAAGCATGGGATTGGTTAGTTAAACTATCAAGAATAAGTCAAACTACTTGACAACATAGGGAACAACTAATAGGAGGTTGAAAAGGTTGTGGGTTTTGTCAGGATGAGGGAGGAAAAGGTGGAATATGTTTGATTAGGTGTAAAATGTAGATTTTATATTTAAAATACGGATTTAAAGTATGAAGAATTGATAAATTTGACTTATTCAATTATTTGAATTTGGAGAGAGATGTAATAAATTATTTTAAAAAGAATTATTAATAAGATTTTAGGTGTATTTTTACACTAACTAAAATTTAGGTGTCTACATTTTCCCCTCTTTGAAATATTGTTACAAAGCAATATTATTTTGAAAAAAAGTAGAAGTAGAACATTGATTATTAATAAGGAGAAATTTTCCCCAAATGAATGAAAATGAGTGTAATGATGCCTGCTCAAGGGTTTTTATGAGAAAAAAGACAAATTCTCTAAATTGATGAAAATAGGAAATGGAAAAAGTGATGTGGATAAATGATAAATCAACTTATTGGAGAATTGATATCAAATTTGCAAAATGTTGGTTGTGTAAAATATTCCCCCTAGTTAATTAAAAATAGAGTATAGATTTGAAAAACAATAGTTTTTACCATTCTGAGATTGCACACTTAATGTTTTGCTAATGATGCAGGGGTAAATTGAGCAGTTGTGGGAATAATATATCCCAACAATAATATTCAACATATATAAAATAGGAAAAAAATATTTAATTGTAAATGATAATGAGTATTTTATGTAGATAGATTATTGCAAGATGTTGAAAATAAATTTATAATAAATTGATTTAATGTCCCTTGAAATTTGAAAAATGGATGGAGTATATTGGGGGATGGGGGTAAATATTTGGTAGGGGATAAAAATATAAGTAGAACCAATGGGGTATATTAATTAATTTTTTCAAATATGATTTTCAAAGTTATTATCTAAGAAAATTTATTTGAGAGATTTGATTTTATATTTTAGAGGAAATATGGATCGTATTCCACACCACGAGCACCATGTAGAGCGAGTGAGGAGGTTATAGAGACCTGAGAGGAGTGGGCCTTTGGTAAATGAGTTTTTATTTTTATTTTTATTATTTTTTATTTATTTATGGTCATTAATTAGGGTGGAAAATGAGATAAAACCAATTCATTGTTTCAAAAATGATGAATTTGTCATTAAGTAACTATGAATTTGCAAAATAGAGTAGTGATTTTGTAAAACATAGAAGTGAAATCATGTTAAATTAAAAAGATGATTTATCAATTTAGTAGTGGAGAAATCATGAAAAAGGGAAGAAAAAATTTTGATCAAAGAAGATATTTCATTTAAAGGATAAGTAGATTTATTGGAGTGAGTCAAAGGTGAATTTAAAGAGATTGATAGAAAATTTGCATAATGTAGGAGCAAAAATGATAAATGTAAAATTGAAAAGGTTTTATTAATAATGAAAGAAAAAAGATAAATATTATGAAAATGATATATGAGTAAATGGATTGAAAATATTTGTTAATTTTTTGTTATTTTATGGAGTGATTGTAATGTAATTATAATTTTGAATTTAATGTTGAGTAAAATTAATTAGATGTTAATGTATGAGAATTATAAGAGGTATTACCAGTGCTTGTGACTTGGGAGTAGAGACATGGAGATGTGACATGAATGGAAAGTTTCATAGAGTATGAGTTTGGTGTGTTAGAGGTGAATGACTTATCATACATTTTATAAATGCCAGATATTTGAGTAGATAGAGAACTTCTTACAACACTTGTTGAGAGATGGCATAATGAGACTAATACATTTCATTTGTTGATAGGGGATATGGTTTTCACATGTGGAGGATGTGCATCAAATTATGGGTATTTTTTAAGGAGGTAAATAGGTATACTAGGGGAAGGATCCATATAGGATCACGTTATTTATGACTTATAGGGATGGTTTGATTCTTATTGCTAGATGTAGAGTTGATGTAGACTATTTCACTAAATTGGAGATGGACTCTTTGATTATTATACTCATGGATATTGTTATTAATTTTATGCTAACTAAATAAAGTGGGATGTTATATCCTATTAGTCTTCTAAATATGATTGGAGACATGATATAAATGGGTGAGAGATTGCATGGGGTCCATGCATTTTAGCACATTTATATCAGGATTTACATCAAGTTGTTTATTCAAATTAGAGAGAAATTATCCCTTAAACATTGCTATAGGTGTGGTGATGGGAACACATTACTATAGAGAGTTTGGTTGGACACGTGAAAAATTAGTTTGATGATTAGCCATTGGAATATGGATGGCACATGATTATTTTGAAATGTATACTACACTTAGGTGATTTAGAATTTTACAAGAGGGTTATTTATGAGTTAGGTGATGATTAGATTACCTGGAGACCTTATAGGGATATTGTATTTTAGTGGCCACATGATGAACTAAACATGGACTATATGATGACCCCTTGTTATATTATAGGGATACATGATTCCAACATAGAGAGATATCTCCTAGATATGGTGATGAGATAGTTTGGGGTGAGACAACATATACCAATTGGTCCACATGTATTTTCATGATGGATGAGGGAGAGAGCATAGTGGGACATGACCATTGATACAACCATAGCCAGTCATAGCTAGAAATTGTTATATATTTTTATGTAGAGTGATCAAAGAGATGCCATTGATGTTGGAGTTATTTATGGGTATGTAAATTAGTGGGCTCAATAGAGACCAATTAGATTGACTATTCTATATGCACCACCATGTACATGGAGGTAGAGATTGGTGTCTAGCTTGAGTATATAATCATGATGCACAAGTTTAGGATATAAGATTAGGAAGGATATGGTAGGAGATAGAGGATGACCACAAGAACTAGCTAGAGGACATGATATGGATATTATCTAGTTATATGATGTGAAGATTATAGACATGGAGTATGTAGATATTTTTTATGAGGTAAGGATTGATATTAATGTTGATACAAGGATGGATATGAATATAGAGTAGAAGGATGGATGGGAAACTCTATTGATATATGTAGACAAAGAGGATGATAAAAAAGGGGAGGATGTGATTATGAAAGCAATGTAGGACACCCAAGTAGAAAGAGGGGATGCATCTAGTTATTCATACACTCCTATATCTAGAGAGGAGTATGCACTTAATGATAGATTTTGAGAAGATATTAGAGCATGTGGCAGGGAGATTGATGGATTACATTAGGAGGTTTCTAGATTACAAGGTGTATTATATGGAAGAGGAGACTAGATGACTAAGATGAGATGATTATAGTCTGAGTTTGGCATATTACAGTCAATAATGGATGGGATAGATGGGTATGGCATGGGTATAACATTAGTTATACATGATGTAGAGACCCAGTTTCTAGGCTATATAGCTTTGAAATATCAATAAAAATAGGAGAGAGATACATCAAGGAATGAGCCATCATAATAAAGGGTGATACTATATGGATAGGGGTAGATTAATACTTTAATTAGAGTGATGAGGGTCATGGAGTAGGCCACATATTATAGGAGTTTGTATTAGGAGGATATATTATGTTTTCATATGGAACCATAATTTATGGAGTACTTTATGAGATGTTAATAATCTACTAGATCAGTTTATCCTATTGAGTTAGAGACGTTACTATGATAGGTACAATGTGTGATGGCTCCTCTGTGAGGCATACCATGATGTGAGGAGCTATTCCTAACACCATACAATCCATCAGAGGGACAAGATGAGACATAGGGGATATTGGATAGATTTATTCATATATGTATACATATTTTGAGATGTATCTTTTGTATAGATACATTACACACACACACACACACATACATATTAATGATGATTTATGAGACTTTATACATGATTGATAGATGTATGAATATATGATAGCACTAGTTATATTTCCTACATTTTTATTCACACTAGCATTTTTTAATTATTTTAACATATGTATTATGTATGTAATACGTATGATTGAGTTGTTGGTATGGATTTATAATGTGACATAGTTGCATTACATGTGTTTTTAATTTATTATTTGCATTAGATTTCCAACATTATTAAGCTTTGAGAAACTTGATTTGTAATATGGCATAAAACAATTTACCACAAATGATATCGAATAATCATGATGAATGTTGATGTTTTAAGCATATGAACAAAAGAAAGAATGAATTTTGTAAAATCAAAGTACTCCATGATATAGGAAAACCATAACCATACTATTATGCATTTCACAAAATAATATTTTAAACACACAAAAAATAATAATTAAAAGAACATGATGTGAAAACAAATGTAATATAAATAATTTGGAACACACAATAAAAATTTCAATAATATTAAGAATTAATGACACACAAATAAATAAACAAAGAGAAACTCTAATAGAAAAAAAGATCATAATTGACAAAGTAAAGGAAATAACCAAATTAATGGATAGAGATTAAAAAATGAATAAAATAACCAATTAAATGGTTAGAGATAGGAAATAAACAATACAATAAATAAAATAAATAAATATAAAAGTTGTTTACTTAAAGAATTAGGCAATTGTAACCAAGAGTGAGGCTAGGTACCAAAAAATTGATATATAAGCATAAGAATAAAGTAATCCATGTTGGGGGAAATGGATGATGGGGAAAACAGTGGTCAAGATAACCCTAGAGACCCCATGTCTCCAATAACTACCTACATAATCCACCTTAGACAAAGTCTATGTGGGTATATTAGGCTAGATGTTTTTCTCCCAATACAGGAAGTGATGATAAAGTAGATACTTGATGAAGTTTTTTGAGTGTGGGATGAAAAGGATGTGTGAGTGACCCACCCAAGAATGAGTGAATGATGTGGAATATATCTTATAATTGTAAATATGTTGATATTATTGGAAATATTGTCATTGATGTCAAAGGTCTAGCATTGGTGTTAAAGGCCCCATATAATTTATTATCTAAAAGTGTTTTGAATGTTCATATTTTGGCTAAAATGTGTTGATATTGAATTAATATTAACAAATATATTTTTGGTTGCATAAAATTCAAAAGAGGTCCTATGGATAAGTCAAAGAGTCATGGGGTAAAGACAAAAGAGGAATGGGACACATTTTCCCATGAAGAGTTATCTTGAGGAATTCCAAGAATCATCAAGTGTAGACAAAAGAGGGTATGACACATTTTTTTAGGAATAGTCACCTTAAAGAATTCAAAAGGTCACCAAGATAAAGACAAAAGAGGAAAGGATACATTTTATTATGAAGGGTTACCATGTGACTTTTCAAATACAAGGATTCAAAGGGTAATGCAAGTTTGAATCCATTTTACATGAGGAGTGAAGAGTCACAAAGGGTGAATGCCAAAGGTCATTTGGAAAGATATAAATAAAGGATTGGGAATCCATTTTTAATATGTAAGAGAGTGCATGGTTTGTAATTATTTTATACAATAAAAAGGAGAGAATAGGAGATATTGTAGAGTTCTATCATTTTTTGAGAAAACAACATTGATAGATAGTTGTGTTTCATACCAAAGAGGGGTTGGTGTTCTTATGGGTTGGTGCTCACAAATATTTGTTTTTTGTTCTTGGAAAATGGGTTGGTGCTCCTAAAAATTGGTGCTTGAAAACTTTGTAATTTGAGTTGGTGCTCATTCATATACTTGAGATTATTCTCCATGGTTTTTCCCACTTTGGGTTTCTACATAAAAATTTGGTCTCTCTCTCTCTCTCTCTCTCTCTCTCTCTCTCTCTCTCTCTCTCTCTCTCTCTCTCTCTCTCTCTCTCTCTCTCTCTCTCTCTCTCTCTCTCTCTCTCTCGTGGTGCATGTTATTGTTTCAATTTTATTGCATATCTTGAATGCATGATTAAGTGAATTTTGATTAAATCAAAGATTTATAAGATATATTATATACTGATTCAACCCCCCCTTAGTATATCCCATGTTTAACAATTTCTATTAGAGCAAGTTCCTTTAGAAAAAATTTTAAAGCTTAAACATAGATTGGGGAAAGCACGATGGATGGATCACATGAAGGTTTTTATAAAAATAAGAAACCTTTGTTTGATGGGAAAAATTATGCTTTTTGGATGATAAGGATGTGGACTTATTTGATTTATCTTGAATTCAACATTTGGCAAGTAGTTTTAGAGGAATACAAAGAACCACAAACACTTGTGACTAATCCTATAGAAAATAAGGCAAGTGAAAATAATGCTAAAGCTTTAAATGCTATTTTATGTGAATCAAATTTTTTTAAAGTTATGCAATGAAAATATACTCATGAGACTTTGGTAAATCTTGAAAATATTTATAAATGTGATGGAAAGGTTCAAAAAACTAAGCTCAAAACTTATAAAAGATAGTTTGAGAGTTTAAAAATGGAACAGGAAGAAAATATAGTGAGTTATTTTTGGCAGGTTAATCAAATAGTTAATCATATTCAAGGACTTGGAGAAAAGTTATAAGAATTAGTGGTGGTACAAAAGGTTTTGATATCTCTACCAATGATATATAATGCAAAGGTTTCATTAATCAAGGAGATGAAGAATATATCCAAGCTAAAGGTGGATGAACTACATGGTATTTTTATGACATATGAGATGCAAATCAAACAAGAGAAACCCTCAAAGAGGGAATTTGCTTTCAAGACATCAAAGAAAGACAAGGATAAGATTCAAGAATCAAGTGATAGCTCTAGCAATGATGAAGATGACAATAGAGCTCTATTCATCCATAAGCCAAAAAAGGGCATAGGTAAATATCAAGGAAAATTACCTATTAAATGTTTTAGTTATGGAAAGATTGAGAATTTTGTAGCTAAGTGCCCAAATAAGTTTAATGGTGACAATGAAGAAGGAAGGTCTACATACAAGAATAATTTCAAAGGAAAATTCAAGAAGGAATTTGAGAAGAAGAGTTTATAATCTAAAGATCCTAGCTCAGTTGAAGATAGTGGAGTCAGTGATTCGGATGAAGAAGAGATTATATTCATGACCATACATGATGATGCCTCCAAAATCAAAAGTACAGATGATCAAGAAGAAGAACAAGATGAAGCCAAAGTGAATATAGAAGGAGAAATAATTTATGCCTTAGAAGAATTACAAGATATTAAGAAGAATAATCATAGATTGAAGCACCAAATCAATAAAAATGAAAAGGAGTCAAAAGAAATAATTGAAGATCTACAAGCATACCTTAAAGAAGCCAAAAAGATTGAAGAAGATCTAATAGCTCGGTTACAAAAAGTAAGTGTAGAATGTGAAAGGTATGTTGTTGAAATTACCTCCTTAAAAGTAGATATTGAGAAAAAAAATAAAGAAGTCAATGATAGAGTAACCAATGATTCAAAATTTGAGAATAGCACTAATATGTTGAATAAGATATTAAAAAGTCAAATATCAATGTCAGATAAGACAAGTATAATATTTGAAAAAGAGAAAGGGGAGGACACTATTTTCACATACAAGGTTAACATAGAAAAAGGAAAGAGCTATGCTAAAGATATTACAAAAGAGGAAATGAAAAAGGAAGATGTTAAGAATACAGAGGACATCTCAAAAAAATAAGGCTAGAAGGAACAAAGCTATAAAAGGCAATCAGGTCAGAGATAGAGAAACATGTTTTATTTTTATGGTTATTATTTTTATTGTAATAGATATGATCATAAGAAAATAGAATGTCAAAAAATGTCTAATAATTTCAAAACCAAGGAGAAGAAAACTCATGCAGAGTCAAGTAGAATTCACAACTCTTTTACTCATATATCAAGCTTTAATGAAGAGGCCATAATATGTTATAAGTTCAATAACTTTAGACACATATCCTGATACTATAGAAGCATGTTTTAGTTATTAAAGAAGGACCAAATTTTCAAGGCTCCATTCATCAATAATAAATATTAGACAGGTTTATGGCTGAAGAAATAACTTGAAAAGTCTATATTAGTCCAGACAACTTTGCATGCAAAAAATGAAGAAAAAATATGGTTCATTGATAGTAGATATTTGAGGCACATGACAGGAGACAAGAGAAAGTTAATAACTCAACTCTAAAGAAGATCAATGGTGGCATAGTTAAATTTAGAGATAATACCACTTCCAGAATAGCCAAAAAAGGTACATTAAGTTTGGATAATGGTATAACTAAGATTGAAAATGTTTTGTATGTAGAAGGTCTTAAGAATAATCTATTAAGTGTAAGTCAAATGTGTGATCAGGGACACACTAAATTTTTAAGTATAAGTTTGTGAAATTAGGATTAAAGATTCATATTTGTTGATTATAGATGCTCAGAGGATAGGCAATAATTTATATATGTTATCAGATATCAAAGGTCAAAAATGTTGTATGAGTCAAGTTGAGGAAAGTTGGCTATGGCATAGGAGAATGGGACACATAAATTTTAACAATATTATCAACATTAGTAAGAAGCAAGTAGTTAGAGATATTCCAAATATTACAAAGCCCCCTAACACACTTTGTGAAACATGTCAACATAGGAAGCAAGTCAGAAGATGGTTCAAAACAAAAGAATAATCAACCACTCAGATGTTATATCTTGTTCACACTAATTTATATGGACCTATGAGAACTCAAAGTACTCAAGGTGAGAAATATTTCACTCTTATTATTGATGATTTTACACGTATGACTTGGGTGATTTTGTTGAAAAAAAATTAGAAGAATTCAGCCACTTCAAAGTATTCAAGGCTTTTATTGAGAATGAAACTAATTTGAATATTAAGTTCCTAATATTAGATCAAGGAGGAGAGTTTATTGAGTATTATGAAGACCATGGGATAAAGAGATATTATTCTATAACTAGAACTCCATAAAAAAAAATAGAGTTGTTAAGTAAAAGAATAGAATAGTTTAGGAGATGACAAGGATAATGCTAAATGAATCCAAGATACTAGATTAATATTAAAGAGAGGTAGTAGGTATAGTAGTGCACATCCAAAATAGAGTTTTGTTAATATTAAATAGTGATAAGACTCCCTATGAGCTATGGAAAGACAAACTAGCTATATTTGATTATTTTAGAGTTTTTAGTAGTAAATGCTTCATAAAGAGAATCGATGAAAAATTGGGTAAGTTTGAATGTAAAATATATGAAGGTATATTTATTGGATATTTTGGAAAAATTAAATATTATAAATGTTATAACAAAATACCCAAGAATATTGTTGAAAGTTTAAGTGTAAGGATAGATGAAGATGTAGCATAAAGAGCTAGTAATCTAGTGGACACACCTAAAATCATTGAAGAAGAAGATTTTGAAGAGTCAGATGAAGATGAGAAAGAGAATAAAAAGGAAACCAATACCCTATCCAAATGTATTTAGATAAATCATAATAAGAGTGACATCATCAGGAACATAAATGAAGGAGTTTGCACTAGAAGGATGATGGTAAGTGAATCTGAGCAAGTAAATTTTTCTTTGTTATCCAAAATTCATCCTAGAAACTTTTTAGAAGCTAGACAGGATGAACTTGGGTTAAATAAATGGATGAATAATTAAATCATATATAAAATAATGATACTTGGGAATTAGTGCCTATACCAAAAGATCAAAATGTGATAGGAACAAAATGGGTATATACAGATAAATTGAATGAAGATAGTGAAGTTACAAAGAATAAAGCAAGGCTAGTATGTAAAAGATATTCTTAGATTGAGGGTATAGATTTTGAAGAAACTTTTTCACCAGTGGCAAAGCTAGAAGCTATTAGAATGTTTCTTGCATATGTAGTGTTTAAAAATTTCAAAGTGTTTCATATGGATATCAAGTCTATCTTCCTAAACAAGAATCTAGAACCGAAGGGATTTATTATCTAAAATGATAGTATCCATCTATGCATATTGAATAAAGTACTGTATGGATTGAAAAAATCTCCTAGATATTGGTATGTAAGAATTGATAAGTACCTACAAGATCAAGGTTTCAAGATAGGTTTTGCTAAAAGTAATCTCTACATCAAAACAAAAGGTGAGCATCAATTAATTATTGTGGTATATGTTGACGACATAATTTCTGGAGGAAACATTGAAAAGATGAAAAAATAATTTTATGATAATATGCAAAAAAAAATTGAGATGTCTATTCTTGGAGAATTGTCTTTTTTCTTAGGGTTGCAAATATTTCAGTCAGATAAAGGAATTTTCATATCTCAAAGTATGTATGCCAAGGAAATGTTGAAATTTTTTATTTTTGAGTATTGTGTACTAGTTAGCACACCAATGAGTATAGGGAACTAGGTGAGTAAGGATGAATATTCACCTATTATAGATCAATCTTTGTATAAATATATGATTGGTAGTCTTTTATATTTGACAACATCAAGGCTAGATATCATGCATGAAGTAGGCATGGTTGTGAAATATCAAGAAGCCTCAAAGGAGAGTCATGTTCAATTGGTGAAGGTAATATTTAGGTATGTCAAGGGGACATTGTATTATGTTTTATGATATCCCATAGGTAGATATTTCACTTTATTTGCTTATATAGATTCAAATTGGGTAGGTTGTTTGGATGATAGAAAGAATATAAGTGGAGGAGATTTATTCCTAGGTGATAGCTTAGTATTATGGCTAAACAAAAAACAAAATTTAGCATCACTTTATACAATTGAATTATAATATATTATAGTAGTATTGTGCCATACTCAAGTGCTTTGGATGAAGCAAACTTTGGAAGATATCAAGGAAAAATATGATGAACCTATTTCTATTTTTTGTGAGAACATAAATGATATTATATTTCTAAGAATCTAGTGATGTATTTAAGAACAAAACATATTCCTATTAGATATCACTTCTTGAGAGAGTAGGTTGTAGATCAGCAGGTTAAGATGGAATATATCAATAATATAGAATAGATTACAAATATTTTCACAAAGGCTCTAACAAAAGACACATTTGAGTTTCTGTGGGAGAAGTTAGGAGTAATTTATTTTACTTCTTGCCATTGAGGATCATCATTAATTGAGGGGAAGCTAAGTGTTATCTCTAGGATAGGCCCTTTTCCATTAATGTCAAAGGGAGAGAAGAACAAAAAAATATAGGAAATAGATACAAGAATAGGTACAGGGAATATGTGCAAAAATAGGTACAAGGAATAGTTATAGGATTTGTAGTAAGGGGGAAATACTATGTGTTAATTAGATGAAAATATGTGTAGGTTGGCATGTGTAATATAGGTTTCAAGATGTGGTAGTTTCAATTTGAGGTTGTCATCAATGACAAATGGAGAGATTGTTAGAAATATTGTCATTGATGTCAAAGGTCTAGCATTGGTGATAAAGGCCCCATAGTATTTATTATCTAAATATGTTTTTAATGTTCATATTTTGGCTAAAATGTGTTTATATTTATTTAATATCAATTAATATAAGTTTTTGGTTCCATAACAGTCAAAAGAGGGCCCATGGAGAAGTCAAAGAATCATGGGGTAAAGATAAAAGAGGAATGGGACACATTTTCCCATGAAGAGTCATCTTGAGAAATTCTAAGAGTCATCAACTGAAGACAAAATAGGGTATGGCCCATTTTTCCATGAAGAGTCACCTTAAGGAATTTGAAAGGTCACCAAGATAAAGACAAAAGAGGAAAGGATGCATTTGCTTATTAAGGGTCATTGTGTGACTTTTCAAATATAAGGATTCAAAGGGTCATGCAATTTTTCTGCCATTATCCATGAGGAGTTAAGAGTCACAAAGGGTGAATGCCAAAGGTCACTTAGAAATTTATAAATAAAGGATTTGGAATCCATTTGTAATATGCAAGAGAGTGCATGGTTTGTAATTGTATTATATAATAAAAGATGAGAGAATAGAAAGAGATATTATGGAGTTCTATCATTTGTTGAGAAAGCAACATTAAGAGATAGTTGTGTTTTATACACGAGATGGGTTGGTTCTCACAAATATTTGTAAGGGGTTGGTGCTCCTGTGGGTTGGTGCTCATAAATAGTTGTTGTGTTGGTGCTTGGCAAAGGGTTGGTGCTCTTGCAAGTTGGTGTTTGTGAACTTTGTAATTGGAGTTGGTGCTCATTCATATACTTGAAATTATTCTCCATGGTTTTTCCCACTTTGGTTTTCCATGTAAAAAATTGGTCTCTCTCTCTCTCTCTCTCTCTCTCTCTCTCTCTCTCTCTCTCTCTCTCTCTCTCTCTCTCTCTCTCTCTCTCTCTCTCTCTCTCTCTCTCTCTCTGATTTTCCTTAAGGTATACATTAAGACTAGACTAATGGTTGTAGTGGTTAGGGAAATAAATGTTAGCCTAATCTTTCCCAGTCAATTCTAGATAGACTGATTGTTATTTATAAGATTTCATGGTGGAATAAGATGTTTTCTAGCTATCATGCATACGAATGTAGGTTCACAAATAAGAATAACCCTAAACTTAGCATGTTATAGGATAAACAAATAACAACTAACAAAGTGATAAACTTGGGAATATATAATGGATTATGAAAAGGTGATACTCCCATGTAGCTAGGTCAAGTATAGACAATGGTTTACAAATGGTTCCAAAAGTGAAATTTTTACTATGGTACTTATCCAAAGCACCAGTAATTGGTTTTCACATTTGGATGATCTATGTACACTTTTTTTTTGACTTTTTATTTTTTTATTTTTTTGTGGTTTTGATATACCAATAACAAAATATAGAAAAATTTTAGGCATAGAATATTTTAAGGTGTAGGTTCATCAATCTCCTCTCCATCTTCTATGGCTAGTTTGTAAGCTCCTGATCCATACTTGGAAATAACAATGTATGGACCTAACCAATTAGGTTCAAATTTTCCCTTCTCTCTCTCAACATTAATGTTTCAATATTTTTTATTGAAAACAAGATAGTCAATTGAAAATTCCCTATATTTAATGTACTTATTATAGCTACGGTGAAGGTAATTATGGTAAACTTATAGGTGGTTTAAAGCATTGAGTCATTTCTCATCTAAGATATTGAGTTCACTAAGTCACCAATTTTTATATGATTCTTCATATATGATTTGTTGTAATAATATTCATAAATAAATAATCTTGAACTCTATGGGAATAATAGACTCACTATCATAAACAAGAGAATAAGGGGTTGCCCCCATGGGTGTGAAGTTATAGTGAGGTATGCCCAAAGGGTAGGGCATAACTACATATGTTAGTCATGACCAACTTCATTGACAACTCTCTTGAGGATGTGTAAAATATTTTTATTAGTTGCCTCAGCTTTGTCATTGCCTTACAGGTAGTGAGGAGTGGACCATCTATGTTTGATACGATAAGTTCGGCAAAGAGTCTTAATATCTCTATTTTTAAAATATTTACCATTATTAAAAATGAGAGTGGAAGGAATACCTAAGCATCAAACAATGTGGATGAGGATAAACTTATAAATTTTCTTTCTAGTGACATAGGTAAGTGGAATTGCCTCAACCCATTTGGTAAAATACTTAGTTACTATTATAATATGCTTATGTTCATCAGAAGAGCTAGGATTTATTTTTACAATGAGGTTTAACCCCCATGTGGAAACTGGTCAAGGTATTATGATAGGTTGAAAATATTGTGAGGGACTCTGGACAAGATCTCCATGTTTTTGATAGTGTATACACTTTTTGACATAGGTGCATGAATCAAATTCTATTGTAGGATAGTAATAACGTATGCATAAAATCTTATTTGAAAAGAACATACCACTTTAATGTGATCCAAAAATTCCCTCATCAACTTCTAAAATTATCTAAGTAGATTATTTATAATTTAAATAGTGTATAAGGGTTCCATCATAGCCTCAATGATATAGTGTGTTACCAAGGATGGTATAGTGAGATGTGCACTGAATAAAGGATTTGCATTGGTTAGATGATAAGTTATATGGGATGGTATGATTATGAAGGTATGTATAGATATTAGAGTACCATAGATAAGTGGGACCAACCACCTCACAAACCATTTCTTAATTAGGTGTATCATAATCCAATATCCTTAAACACTCAACTAGAAATTTTTTATGTTTTATGCTCAAATCTAGTAGGGATCTAATTGTTCCATAGCATTTACTGCTCAATTTTTTATTCATGGTACTTGTTTGAATTGGATGTACTCAAAATATGATTTAAATCTATCCACCATTCTCTTGCGAGGGATTATTTTATCATCATAGGCTTAGAATTCATTAGTGGCTTGATTGATGATAAGCTTAGAATCACCAAAAATAAGGAGATGTTGGATTTCCCACTGGATTACCATCTTGAGGCATGCTATGAGAGCTTCATACTCTAATATGTTTTTTGTATAAGTTAATTCAATTATTAATTAAATCCACATAAGGTGTTACCAAAAAGATGCCTACCCTTGAGCCATGCTTTGTAAAGGAACCATCAAAGAAAAGCTACCAAACTAGAGTTTTATTTATAGACATGATTGCATCATTTGGGAATTCGTTAATGAGAAATGTTTTTCCATTGAGTAGTGATTCTACCAATACATCTATTATAAATTATCCTTTGATTGATTTTTGGTTAACATACTCTAAATCAAACTTCCTAAGAATCATAACACACTTAGCCATCCTACCAATTAGAGTAGTTCTAGATAAAAGATATTTAAGAAGGTAAATCTTAGCAATAATCTTGGTTTGATTGTTAAGCATGTAATGTCATAGTTTTTGGGAAGCAAAAACAACTACAATACAATCCTTCTCTTTTTGAGAGTAATTTATCTCATAGGATATCAATGTTCTACTCAAGTAGTAGACTACTCATTCTTTCCCATTATCAGCATGTTATGTTAATAATGCCCCAAGTACAAATTAAATAGATGAAATCTACAATAAGAAAGGTTTACCTGCAATAGGATAAATTAACACTAGTGGGTTTGAAAGATATTTTTTGAGGTTATTAAATACTTTTTCACAAATTTTTGTTCCATCCAAAAGGAGTATCTTTTTTTAGCAAAAAGGTGAATGGGTGATAGATGTTTATAATCTGAGATATAAATCTTTTGATTGCTTGAATTTTCCGTTATAGAATTCTAAGTTGTTTAAGATTTTTAGGTGGAGGCATATCCATGATAACTAAAGCCTTTGAAGGAACAAATTCAATACCATGTTATGAAACAATGAATCCTAATAATTTTCTTGACGTTACACTAAACACACATTCATTTGGATTCAATCTCATGTTGTACTCTCTCATGCACTCAAAAATATGGAAAAATACCTGAGGGTGATCTTTCTTGGATTTAGACTTAGCCAAAATATCATCTAATTAGTCTTTCATAATATCATTAAGCATGCCATGAAAAATACTGGCCATTACCTGATTATATGTAGCCCTAGCATTTTTAAAACCAAAAGGCATTAACTGATAACAAAATGTCCCCCATGGAGTGGTAAATGTCATTTTATGTTTATCTTCAACAATAATTTTATCTAATTATAGGCTAAAAAACCATCCATTAAAGATATCATCTCATGGAATATAATTGAATAAAAAATCATATCTATGTTAGACAATGGAAAATCATCCTTTGAGCATGATTTATTTATATCACAAAATTTTATACATACTCTAATCCCTTATGGTTTATTTGACACATATATAATGTTTGATATCCAGTCTGAGTAATCAATTGGACATATGAAACCAACAACCAATTTTTCTTAGTTATTCCTTTAGTAGTATTGATAGTACCTACTGAGAGGGGGGTGAATCACTAGTTAACAATGCCTATTAAATTTCTTAAAATCATTCATCATACATGAACATGAAAGCTTATACATCAAAACATGAATAAGAGAATACATCACATGAACACATCATTTATGTGGGAAACCCTCTAAGGGAGAAAACCCACTCTCAAGCTTTAAAACAATGGACTGTATTCTTATAAGGATATAACAAACATGAGACTTTATACCAGCACTAACTGATCAAGAAACATCCACCCCTCAATTTAGTCCAGCTCCAACAAGACCTTTAGCTAGCTCTAACTAGCAAGGAGGCTACAACCCCCTAGGTGATTAAGCACCCACTCAACCACCTCTGATATAATTTCCACCACTTCTCTAATGTCTTATACACCTTATTATTACCTTCTCTTTCTATAACACTTGCAATACTAGTTCTCTTCACAAGGTAGGCACACCTACCTCATGCACTCAACCAAGTCACCCTTTAGACTATTAGGTATAATGACTTGTTTGATCATGAACATGATCAATAAAAAATGAATGATTCTATTCAACCTCTTATGGTCCTCAATGACCAATATTTTCTCCTTGACTAATATCTATTATTTACTTTGGTCCACACACTCTCACTCTCACCAAATAGGCCAAATAGACCTAGTATATATACTACTCTTTCATCTAACCCATCTTGATAAGATAATATATTTCCAAAATTTAATAAAACTTATAAAATATCCTCATAAAAATTACATGAATTTTAAAATCTCTCCATAGGTCATCCATAATCCAAATCAAGTTTAAACCTCCTTTAGATCTTAATTAGGCCTAATGCATTAGCCCTTATAGGCCATTCACCACATATGACCATCTCCATGAAAAATTTCAATCAAAAATACTTAAAAAACATTAAAAAAATACCTAAAATATATAATTTATCACTCCCACATGTGTCTAAAACATATGAAACTCTAATTCATACCTTGAAACAAGCCTTTTAGACTACTTGCTAATAGGTCTAGAAACCCATAAAACACAATCATATAGAACTTAAGCATAAAAAATATTTTATCAAAAAAAACCTAAAAAAAACATTTATATATAATCCATGAATTAAAAAACAAATAAAAATACATTTTTAAACTTCAAATAGATCACATAGGTCCAAACCAACTCAAACAAACTAATTACTCAAACTGGTTATGCACACTATAAACCTAGTCAAAGATCTTTGACTGTTCCAACCAAAATGAAGATAAATGACATGTAATAAATATATATGAATAATATAATACCAAAAATCTCTCACTCACCTCAAACTATAGTTATAATAGCTCAAACTAGCCTCTCTGAATAGGCCACTTTAGACTACCTACAAGCTCCAAAAACTAGTCATGATGAACATGACATCTATCACTTGTGCAGACACTTCCTTGATCTTCCAATGAATTCATGTGATCATAAAAAAACATTAAAACATTTAAAATCACAAAATTCATATTATTCAATGGCCACTTGGATACTAAAAACCATTATCACTATCATGGGTTCCAATATCTTATCTTACACAAACTAGTCATTTTGTGAGCTCCTTCTAGCTATTTTATAAGCACCATAAACACTTTAAAATAATTTAAATATGAGTTATAGGTCTTTAAATAAGACCCAAAATTTTTTTCCATCCCTAAACATCTCAAATCAATCCTTAAATAGGTTCTCACTCTGACTAGCTTTTGTTCATTGTTTGCTCCATTTCCACTCTAGCGACTAGTTAAATTAATTAACTTAGATAATTGGCATAGTGAATATTTATTTCCAAAATAAATCTATGGAATTAAATAAAAATTATTTTCCTTTAACATCAAATAACTCTTGTGTTGACTTATTCAACCTTTCCTATAGCACTAAAATCTTTAGAAACAAGCATATTTATGTACCTTCTACACACTACCTTGACAAACCAATACCACATGGAGATGTCTAGAGGATTCCTATATATCTTAAAATAGTAAACCTTGGTTGAGTAATTCATTCTAGGTCCTTTCTATAAATATTTTTCTAATCACTCCATTAAGAGGGTTTATAGAGGGCTTTGACCAGGTTACATTCTTAACAAATGTTCATAAAGTTATATCCCTCAATCCACTATAAAATAATTTCAAAGGATTATTAGGTCCATTTTCCAACCCTCACAAAATGCTTAGATCCCCATACAGAGTATACACATTCCAATGAGTATCACAAACTTCTTCTCAAGTTAGGAAACCTTTATTTTGCATGCATATAATACATCTCAACATACTAACTTGATTTATCTTCCTCTTCAAGGCCTAAAACTTGGTAAACACATTTGAAAAACCATTTCATACCATAAACCATGATTACATTATCTATACTAACTAAAATATCCTCATGACTGCTTATAAGGACCTCATTAGCCCACCTTGCCTAATAGGCCTAGCACCAGACCAACTTGCCTCTTGAAGATACTTGGAAACTTATCCATTGAGATCATAATATATATATATATATATATATATATATATATATATATATAATTTACTCATGTCAAATACTAAAACCAAAAACCAAGGGTACACAATTCATATACCTCTTACCTTATCAAGAAACCTAGCAAAGTTAAGCACACAAAGCATATGATGAGTTACACTCCACATGAAGATCACCAGGACTCCAATTGCTCTTTCAATCACATGGACATACCATGTAATTTACCTCCATGCACCATTCCATCCAATCATGATTTTATAGAACCAACTTCTCCCACAAGTTTTCACTATCAACCAAGATTGAGATGAGCACTAAGATCATGCATATTAGACCAAGAGCACACTCATGCCACTTTGTCATCACTAATGCCACTTAACATCAATGAAAACACATCACTAACACCAATATACCAAAAATATCCCCCATTGTCATTTATTTCAACACTCCGTTTCTCTCCCCACTTTGCCAAAATGACAAAGTGGACTCATCTATCAATGAAAAGGTCTTATCCTCTTTAATCAAGAAATCTTTAAGAACTGAACCAAAAGTACATACCTTCATTTCTTATATTTTAAAACTCCAAGCATAGAAACTATTAGTATTATATTGCAAAGCAACCATAGTTATCCCCCTTAGACCAAGCTTCCTTCAAGAGCCAACTCAGGTCATAGCTCCAAAAGACCTATAAGATCCTTGGACATAACAACTAGGAAAGCACACTAGCTCCCCCTCAAAACACTGTCACTTGAAAAATAAAGAGCTCAGCTCCCACTTTACTAAATAATAAACTTAGACCTATAAGTCTCCAAGAGACCTAGACAACACTAAAGCACACTCCCTTTTTTTAATAGATCTGATCAGACAACCAAATCTTCTTAGGCAAAACTGAATAGCTTAAACTCAATCCTTCTCCCCAACTACCTAGATCTTTGGACTTGTCACCAATTACATAGTAACATAGTTCCCCCTAGGATAATTATCCACTTCATATGCTCTTACTTAGTCTATAAAATCCATGCAAACCTATATGACCTCTAAGAACAACTACAATCACTTTAAACAACAATAAGAGCACCATAACACTATGCAAACTCACATACCTTTACACTCAATGCACCTTGTACACCACCAAAGGAACTTAAAGTATAGAAACACACCTTAATAATTCTTATAATAGACCAAACTACTCATATAGAACCAAAAAATCTAACCTTCTTTAGAAATATATCACAAAATTGCTCAATTTGTCCACTAGGCCTAATTAAACCTCTTGTAGCCCTATCTGGCCACTACAAACCTCATAAGTATCTATGTGTGCACTTTAAGATCATGAGAATATATATATGAATTTCATTAACATTTCCCCTTATACATGACAATAATGAGCTCCCAACTCATCCTCCTTAGTAGACTTCCTTCTTTAGCCTACTATCCAATTAGGCCTCCTAGAAGACCAAAACTTTAATAGCTTGAAAAATAGTTACCTTTAGACTACTATAAATTTTTTTCAGTTACCCATTTATCACATTCAATTTATTTGAATCTTCTAGCCTCTAACTCTAAATATAGACCACTTTTTCAATCATGCCTAAATGATCAGGCCTTCAAAGTAAACCTTGGTCAAAAGGTCAACCTTTGTTAAACACAGACACCTAAGATGGGTAGCACACCTTGAGACCATTAAAAATAAATTCCACTCCAAATTTTAATCCTCCAAACCTTTGGTAACCATTAATTCCTTTAAGCCACCAAACACATGCTCTTGATAAGAGAAGCTAGTGACCACACAAAATGCTCTACCTAGAACAAAAGGATTTAACAACTTATGAAACCACCTAGATCATGTATCAAACATATTTTTTGACATTCTTGATCATAAAATACTTTATGTAACATATCTAAACTTTAAGTTACCCTTGTAATTAAGCAATCTATGCATACATGCCACAACTTACAATAGTCATCTTGACCAAATAGTCAAACACATACCTAAGCACCTCATGGACATCATAAAACCTCCTATTATGCTTTGAAATTTCAAAAAAAACTTTAATCAACTTTATCCAACTTTATATCCCCAATAAAACATCAAAAATCACATTTAACACACTTTAGGTAGTCATCACTACCAAAATTGGTCAACTCTAACTTTTGACCACAAAACTCACATCTATGCTCATCAAGAACTCATACCACTTGGGAATGACTGATGTAAATCTTATTCATGCTCCCATAAAATCCAATTCTTCCTTCTCCTTCAAATCAACACCCATACTAAGAATCCAAAAATGATAAAAATTGTACTTTAGGACTAGGAGACTTGAACATATCTCTTAAAAAATAATCTTTGCTTCTTTCTCTTCACTAACCTGTAGGATCAATTAGACCTCCTAAAGAAGTATTAGACATATTCATAGCATGAAAAAAATATTTTCAAGCATTCTTCAAGCAACACATGTCATTAAGATTCAAATCACTAATTAATTACTTCTAATGGAGTAACTCAACCTCATGATTAAAGAAAATAAAATAGTTCTACATGTCAATGTCTTCAACCTTTTTAGGCATATTTGGATCATACACAATATATTTAAATTTCATTTTTAATATCTTTTGAGGTCATCAAAATACCAAGATACTACTACAAATCAAAACACATCATGAATACATCTATAGACTCCTTTTTAGGAATATAAGAACCTTATGATGTTACAAGACATACTTATCTTTAGAATGCTATGAAATCCTTCATGATTATTCAATTATGGAAACAATAGCTCTTAGACCACATAACTCTTCTCTTCATATATACTAAAGGAATCAACTTCAACAAACACTATCTAGATTTGATAATAAACTTAGAACTTCTCATGTGTAGAACACTTAAACCTTATTAAAACTTCATGAACACCAATTCTCATCTTGAAGAACATTGGTCTTGAAAGTCAATCCTCAAATAACTATCCTTCATCTCTTGAGCTATCTCTTTAAATTTTGATATCAAAAGATCAATCTCACCTTCATAGTTAAGACCCTATTATGAAAACTCAGAACTATTATCAACATCAGATTACTTAAACTATCTTCATGGTGCCATCATACTCGTCTATGACCCTATGAGGTCACCTTTACACCCAAAAAAAACATGATACTCACTATAAAATCTTTAAATCACTTGCATAAACTAACAAAACACCATTAAGATATGTTTCTCCTTCAATAATAGACCTCTACCTTTCAAGATACCTACACATATTTGTACATATCATGCTTACTGACCAAGAGACCACATTTAATAAGCCTTACCATACAACTCAAGCTTGATCTTGGATTTGGGTTTAGTATAGTCTTTCTTCTTTTTCATATTCTTTCTTTGACAAATTCTCATGCTTGAAGAACCATCTATAGTAGCAAACAACTCATCTTGAAGAACAATCTAACTTTTAAAATCTATCTTATTATCAAAGAAAATATCAAATTTCATCAAAACTTAAATTCAAAATTCAAAAAACATGAAGAACCATGATATAAATAGATCTACCATATTGATCATCAACAACTCTGCCAACAAGATGACAAGGTAGACACCATCAACTAAGATACTCATAAGAGCACCATCTAAGATAATTAAGCCTTAAGAAGGACCTAATATAATACCAATTTTTTAGAGTAAATATTGATAGGGGGGATGGTAAATAATTAGTTAATAATGCTTATTCAATTCCTTAAACTCATTCATCATACATGAACATGAAAGCTTATACATCAAAACATGAATAAGAGCATACATCACATGAACACATAATTTATGTGGTAAATCCTCTAGGGGAGAAAAAATAGTCTCAAGCCTAAAAAACAATGGAATATATTCCTATAAGGATATAATATACATGATACTTTAGACCAGCACCAACTGATTAAGGAGCATCCACCCTTCAATTTAGTCCAGCTCCAACTAGACCTTTAGCTAACTCCAACTAGAAAGGAGGATACAACCCCATAGCTGATTAAATACCCATTAAAACACCTATAATATGATTTACACCAATAATTTTATGTATTTTACACCTGATTGTGACCTTATCTTTCTCTAACACTTGCAATACTGCTTCTTTTCACAAGGCAGGCACACCTACCTCATTCGCTCAACCAAGTCACCCTTTAGAATATTAGGTCTAATGAATTATTTTATCATTAAAATGATAAATAAAATATGAATAATAATCTTCACCCTTTTATGGACCTAAATTACCCATATCTACTCCTTTATTGAGCTATTTTAATCACTTTTGTTCACACTTTCACTTTCACCAAATAAGCCAAATAGGCCTAGTATATATACTACTCTTTCATCTAACCCATCTTGGTCAGCTAATATATTTTACACACTTTTATAAAAATTATAAAATATACTCATAAATTTTACATTAATGGGAAAATATCTCCATAGGTCATCCATAACCCAAAACAAGCTTAATCCTCCTTTAGATCTCAATTAGGCCCAATGCATTAGCCCTTATAGGTCATTCACTATATATGACCATATCTATGATTAATAGACCTAAAAAATGATTAAAAAAATAAAAAATACCTAAAATAGATAATTTATCACTCCAAAATGGGTCTAAAACATCTGTAACTCTAATTCATACATTGAACGAAGCCTTTTAGACTACTACCTAATAGGTCTAGAAACCCAAAAAACATAGTCATATAGAACTAAAGAATACATAATATTTTCTCAAAAAACCACATAAAAAACACATGTATAGTTTCCATGAATTTAAAAACACCTCCAAATGCTTTTTTCACATTCACATACTCACATAGGTCCAAACCAACTCAAACAAACTGATTACTCAAACTGGTTATACACACTAGAAACCCAGTTAAAGATATTTGACTGCTCTAACCAAAATAAAGAAAAATTCCATGTAATAAATATATGGGAATCATATAATACCACCAAGCTCTCACTAACCTTAAAATTTTCTCTAAATATCCCAAACTAGCCTCTCCAAATAGGCCACTTCAGACTGCCTACAAGCTCCAAAAACTAGTCATGATGAACATGACATCTAACGCTTGTGTAGACACTTCATTGATCTTAAAATTAATTAATGTGATACTAAAAAAACATTATAAAATTTAAAATGATAAAATTCATATGATTCAATGGCCACTTTGCTACTATAAACCATTCTCCTTGTCAGGGGTTCTAATATCGTGTCTTACATAGACTAGTGATTTTGTGAGCTCCTTCTAGATATTTTATAAGCACTATAAAAAATTATGCATAAGTTAAATAGGAGTGATATGTCTTTAAATAAGACCCCAAAACATTTTTTCCATCCCTAAACATCTAAAATAAATCATGAAATAGGTCTTACTCTAACTAGCTTTTTTCCACTATTTGCTCTACTTCCACTCTAGAAAATAGTCAACTTAATTGACTTAGATAATTGACACAGTGACTATTTCTTGAAAAAATAACTCTATGTGCTTCAATAACAAGTCCTATCCTTCAATATCTAATAAATATTATGTGTTGACTTAGTCAACCCTACCTATAACACTAAAATATTTAGAAACAAGTATATTTTTGTATTTTTTACTCATTACCCTGACACACCACTACCACCTTGAGATTCCTAAAGGATTCCTATATATCCTAAAATATTCAAACTTTTTCTACCAATCCAGTTATGGCTATTTGTATAAATATCTTTAAAATCACTCTCTTAAGAGGGTTTATAGAGGGTTTTGACCAGTTTACATTCTTAACGAATGTTCATAAGGCTCTCTCCCTCAATAAAATGAAAAATAATTGGAAAAGGTTCTTATTTTCGTGTTCCACCTCTCCCAAAAGTCTTATATCACCATGAAAAGTCTACACATCCCAATGAGTATCACAAACTTCTTCTTATGATAGGAAACCTCTATTTTTCATGCATAGAATACATCCTAATATACTAAATTTCTCTTTGTTCTTCCTCAGGGACTAAAACTTGGTAAAAACCTTTAACCAACCATGTAATACCAAAAAAAAAATGTTAACATGCGCTCTACTAACTAAAATATCTTCATGACTGCTCACAAGGACCTCATCATCCCACCTTTCCTAATAGGCCTAGAACCACCAGACCAACTTGCCTCTTGAAGATACTTGGAAACTTATCCACTAAGCTCATATAAACTTATATATATTCATTCCACTCATGTAAAATACTAGAACCAATAACCAAGGATACATAATAAATATACCTCTTACCTTTTCAGGTAACCTAGCAAATTCAAACATGTAAAGCATAAGATGACTTGTAATCCACATGAATACCACAAAGAAGGACTCCAATTTATCTTTAAATTAAATGGACATACCATTTACTTTCTCTCCATGTTCCATTCCATCCACTCATGCTTCTATATAACCAACTACTCCCACAAGCTTTCACTAGCAACTAAGACTGAGCTAAGCACTAAGATCATGCATATTAGACCAAGAGCACTCTCATGCCACTTGAAATCAATTACAACACATCACTACCACCAATATCCTAATAATAGTTAGTGAAATATTGGAATGCATCTTATGGAGTTTCTATTTTACTAGTTTTACATCTAAATGCACCACAAGGTGATGAATTACTAGCTTTGGATCTAGTCTTGACATATCCACATAATACCATGAAAATATGTCATATAATTAATGAATTATTAGTTTAAAAATGTCCCTTTCTTCTTGAAAGAGTGATATAGAAAATTTTATAATTTTAAGATCATCTTTGGTGTTGATGTTTACATGAATGGTTTCTTCAAGAAGTAAAGTTGACTCATATTTATAATATAGGGGTGGTGTAGGAAGATGTAAATCTTCCTCAAATAATTATTTTTTGGATGTGGAGGTATAAATTATAGATTTATTTAATTTCTATTCCCCAAATTATGTTAAATCTACTAGTTGTATTAGAAATCCTTTCTTGTGGTCACTTGCTAGAATTTGATCTCTTGTTCTCAATAATTTAGATATAACTTCATCATTCTAAAAATGATAAATTTGATGTGTGGATAGTTTGTCCCATTGTATGATAGATGGATGTGCAATTCAAAATGTAAGGATATTATTTTCATAGAAGATGTTAATAAGGGTAATATCTTAAAAATGGATATATATGGAACGCATCTCGTTGTCTAAAGAATCATATTCTAACTCACTAGAAGAGTCACTTTAGGAGAGTGTAAGATGCACATCAAGTGGGTTAAATCCTATACCATGATTTTCCTCATTTGATTTTAGTGTTATAGGTTCAATGAAACCTTGTTCATGGAGTCCAAGACCTTTGCCTTTATAGTTCATTATTTTTCACATGGTGGATTTTACAACATGATATGTATTGGTGGCAAATAAAGTAGCTAGTTCATCATAATAAAAACAAGAAGAATTTTAATCATCAATAGGTTCATCAAAAAGAAGACCTCCCCTAATAAATTTTATATAACTGAGATTCTTAACCATTCTTTTATATTTTAGATGGTATGGTCTACCATAGTCATTTGTACTAGCATGTCTATTACTTCTATAAAAATCATGGATGATGTACTCATTTATGCCTTTATCAAATATTTTAAAATGGGAATAAGTAGATGAGGATGCTTGGTTAGTGGGTGGTGGATTGGAATTTTTCTCAATATAAGGATTATTATAAGATTTCTCAATAGATGGTTGATTTGAAGCTTCCTCATATAATGTATTTGAAGCTTCTTTAGATGGTTGGTTATATGTTTCATTGGTTAATACATTTTCAATGGATATAGAGGGAGTTGGTATATTAATCCAACCACCAAGGGGAGGTGTTTGAAATAATCTTTCAAGATGGACATAGTTTTCAAGCAAAGGATAATCCTCAATATGGGTAAAATTATAATCTATGACTAGTAGATAGTTTTAATTTTTATATTTACAATCCAATAACTTGTAATATTAGAAGGGATGAGGTTCACATTGTATAGTTACTTCCATTCCTCCATGGGAGAATTTCAAACATTGTTGAAGAGTGGATGGAATGACATTCATAGAATGAATCCATGGATGTCAAAGGAGTATGTTGTAAGGTAGATCAAGATTCATAACATAAATAAGTGTCTCCTTAATGACAAACCCTACCATTAAAGGAAGATGGATTGTGCCAATAGACTGATGCTCATTATTATTGTATGCCTTTATGGTGATGATGTTTGTTTCTAATGTAGTTATTAGATACCCTAGGTATTTTATGAGTCTTAGTATATATAGATTAAGGGACAAACCACTATCTATATAAACCCTTTTTACTTTGTTCCTATAAATATTAACATTTATATATAATGGGAGGTTATGATCTGATCCTAAAGGAGAAACATCTAAATGATCAAATGTTACTTGATTGTTTATTGACTAATAACCTATTAACACTTAGTTATTTTTATGATTAACGTTTTAAGTGAAATGGACTATTGGAGAACTTTATAAAAAAATATCTCTATACATAGGGGATGTCTTGAGAAGGTCTAAAATTAAAATATTGGTTGGTGTTTTCTCAAGATGGTCAATAATGTTGTACTTACATTCAACATTAGAGGGAGGTGAAATTGGGAGGCTAAGCTTTTTTCATACTATGGTGATGGCACATTCATATTTTTGAAAAGTAATAACATTAACATGTCTATACACCATATCAATGATATTGATTATATAATCAAATGGATGAATACTTGATTTACACTACTTGATTCTAGTTGTTCTTGTTTTTTATTACCTTTACCTTATGCATGACCGCTATCAATCAGGTCTTGAACATAATGTTTTAGGTACATACACCAATTTTTTGAATGTCCTATGATTTGATGGTATTCATAGTATTTATATTCTTTGTACCAAAAAAGTTTGGGAACATTTTATTTAAAGGGTTTAGTTTTTGGACATATAATCATGTTTTTATGATCCAAATTTTAGAAAACATTCTTGTAAGTGTCACCCAATTAAGAGAACTTACATTTACATCAGTTACACTATCTCTAACAAGAATTTTATTTTTGACAAATAATTTTGGTTTGTCTATTTATTTTGAATAATTGTTCTTATTCAATTTAAGTTTTCTGATTATACCTCTATTAATTAAATTTATTTCTCCTTGAATTCCATTTTAAATAATCTCATAAAAATATCTTGGGCAAACAAGTAACAAGTGATGCCCCAAATCTGAGTTCAAGTTGTTCATAAAAATATCCACAAGTTCTGTTTCAAGAAATAACCATATAAAATGACTTGCCATTGCTCATCATCTTTAGAGTAAGGAAGCAAAGGTTTTACCATTGAATTGTTTGGTGTTTTCTAATTTTAATGTGTTCAAAGCTTTTTCAATATTATAAGAGAAGTGTCAAACAAATTTTTCAAATAAGTCTTCAAAAGTGAAGCTAGATCCTTTCAAAAGTCATCAGAACCACTCAAGGGCTTGGGCTTGAGACTTCATGGAAATAAATGCAAAATGTATACATTATTATAAGTAATGTATATATATGCATGATAGAATATAGTTATATGTTCTTTGGGATCTCCTTTACCTTTATACCTATCAAATTTTAGGAGATTAAAGTGTTTGGGAAAAGGTGTAGTCATTTTACTCAAATCATATGGATATGAGCAAATTTCCTCAAACTTAAATTATTTCTACCAATTATAAGAACCCTATTTCAAGCCTTGAACTCTATACTTTATTATTTGAAATTCTTGCATGATATATGGTGAAAGTTGGTCCATTTGACCTAATGAATTAGGTGGTTGACTCATGAATTGATTTATGTTTTAGGGAGTGTGTTGATTAAAATTATTTGGAGTTTGATTATTAAAATCAACATTTTGAAGATGTGAAAAGGTGTTGGAGTTAAAAGCAAGGTTTTGACTTGTAATGGAACTAAACTTTGTTTGATTTGAATTTGGGTTAAAACTAAAATTGGTTTTATTTAGGTTTTTATTAAAACTAAGGTTTGGGTTTTCTGTAAAGTTTGAATATGTGTGATTTGGATTTGGGTTGAAGATTGAATTTTTTGGTGTATTAGAATTGAATTTCATGGAACTAGGATTAGTGTTTTGACCAAAAACTATTTGGTTAAACAAAATTGAATTGTTTTGTTATGTAAGCATGTTGGAGTTTGAGTTAAACTGATTAAAACCTAGGTTTGAAGTAGTTTGGTTTTGGTTAAAGTTTGAGTTAGAATTTGTGTTTGGATTGTTAAATTTGAGGTTGGAATTAGATTTTTTTTGGTTTTGGTTTCAGTTGGTGTTGGGATTTTGGATAGAGTTAAATGAAATATTTGAATTAGACTTAAATTGATTTAGATTTGAATTGGTATTTGGATTGGATGGAACTGATCCAATTAAAAATTGATTTTGTACACTTGATTTAAATTTAGATTATTGAATATGTGTGAAGAATAATTAAAACTAGGATTGGATGATTTATTGGGAAAGTTACAATGGGTATTCAAGATTGGATTTTGATTGGATATGATTGGCAAACTTTGAAAGTTTTGATTGGGATTGATTAATGACTTTGAATGAATATTTGAAATTAGATTAATTTGATTATAGCCTTGTGAATTTGAGTGCATCCTCAAATTTGGTTTAATAAAATGTTGATCAATTAAAATTAAATTAGATGGGAGACCCATAGTAAACTTTGGATTATTTTGTTACATGATGAGTAAAATTGAAGTAGGATTCAAGTTTTGATTGGTGGGGTGCATGATTGATGAATTTGAAAGTATATTCAAACTTGGATTGTTTAGATGGTGTTTTGGGGGTAAATGTATATTTACATTCATATTAGAATTACCAAAGGGATTGATTGATTGATGAGATTTAAATTTCATAATCTCTTGACTCCTCATATGAAATAGTTTTCCCTTTGTCTTGAGAGACTTGGGGATGATGTTGTGAGGAAGGAATGAGAGAATTTATACCCTCTAAATAACCTTTTTAGATTTTTTTGTTGGGATTATAATATTACATTTTTTTTCTTTCAATTAGTTATTTCAAATTATGTACATCAAAGTCAGATGGGAACTTTGATCCAAAGCCTAAATCTCAAAGTAATACTTCATTATTTTTGGAGATGATATACTTGTCAAAGGAGGGTGGAGGTTGGATAGCTTTGGGGTTACCCTCATCATGTTAATCTCCTCCATATTATTCTTACTTGGTTATTTAATGTATATTTACATTATTCTCTTGACCAAGAAATTGAAAGGGGTCATTGCCAAAAGGCTCTTCCCTAGCATTGGAAGGATTTAACATGGCCATTTTCCTAGTATTAGTCATGGTTAAAAAAGGAAAAAATGACTCAAATAAAATGGATGTTTTAAATTAAAAATATTAACCAAAATGTTGACTGAAAAACTTGAATTCTTGAACCAATTATTTTAAGTTTTTGATATAAAAACTTGATTTTAGGATATGATTTGAACTCGAAAGAACTAGTTTTCAGATAAGAATTTTTTAAAACATGGTAGACATAAGGAAATAACAAACAAAATTTATATTCTAAATAGTCAATAAATTGCACATGACAGGTGAAAAACTAGGATGAGGGTCATGAACAATTATTGGGCCTTACAATATCATTGACTCATCTATACTCTTAGTTATGGCCTAATATTTCAAGACACTAACTATGGAGGATCCTATCATTCCCATAGCGCATTAAATCTAGTTTTAAATGTGTGTTTAATTTAACTTATTGACACTAACCACTAATTGATGCACCAAAGTCAAATATAAAAAAAGGTTAACCTATACTTAAGGTTTAAACAAGATTATCTAGAGGGGAAAAACTATGGAATAAATAGAAAAAGTGAACACACACTATTAGGTATTATCCCAAAGTTTCCAACATACCCATAGGGGTCTTAGTTTGTTAATAATAAAAAATATCATATTTTAAGGTAGTTGTTGAAACCTTGGGTATTAGAGCATGATATCCCCTCACATCATGATGTGCTTAAAATACATAACCACTTAGGTAATTTAAATTATTAGATCTTGATTTATATACCCCTTTGTGAAATGGGGTTTGCCCCACTATGTGGTGGTGAAATCTAAAATCAATAGATCCCCTAAATAAATAAAATAAAAAGTATCCATTTTTAATTTTCAAGTATCATCACCAATGTGGCATTAAGGAAAGAACATATATAGGCACTACTTGGGTAACACAAAGAATAATGAAAATGTTTCTGATTCTTGAATATTGTCACCAATGTGATTCTAAGGGAAGAACATAAAAAAATTTCATAATTACAAACATAATTATAAAATAAAATGTGATGTAATTAGTTTAAAAAAACTTTAAAATTAAGATTCAAAGTGTTAGTAAAAAAAATGATTTTTGTTTATCCTTTTCACTGATTATCTTTGACAAGCATTTTATAAACAAATGGTTAAAATGTTTACTTATGATTGGAGCAAGGTAACCTATAATAGAATTATTAAAAACTATAAAAACAAAGTGAAAACCACTTCTTTATGACAAATTTGTAGTTATGCAGAAAGATAGGAAAGTGAAATTGTGATAAAACAAATACAGGAAAAAGATAGAATATGGAAAATAGAGAAAAAAAAATTCACACTTATAAAATGATTTCACTACCCTGTACTATGATTTTGATACCATAAATAATGATTTCACTATTAAGGATGATGATTTTGCTACCAAAAAGGATGATTTCACA
>JARHVA010000720.1:2302500-2495000 GCA_037957365.1 Torreya grandis | reverse complement strand
GTTTGTAGTTTACCCCTTTGAAACTTAATATTTTCTAATTGTATCTTGATTTTTTACTTCTTTTATTTGAAGCCCTAATTTCTTCATGATTTTTTTATTACCTTGAATTTTATTTTCCAACTTCTCTTTTAGTAATTTCACTTTTTGGTGCTTTATTTTTTGTAACCTTTAATTTTCAAATTATTCATTTGTAATTGCTCTCTTTCATGTTATGCATTTTTTAATATTTATTACTCTATGTATTCCTTTTGAATCCTTTTTTATATAATTAAACCTCTTTAATCTTTTCTTTCTCTAATTATGCCTTTTGAATATTTTATTTCTATAATTTTTACAATTATAACTATTTTTGCTCTGAATTATCCTTTTATATTCATACTAGTTATTTTTGCACTTGTGTTGTAGAAGATGCATGGATAAAATGAGTGGTTTGATTGATTTATGTATCTATTATAGGATAACATGTATCAATTTTAATTTGCATTTTTACTTCAAAGACAAACAACTATACGTATGATGACCATGTATTATAAGATATTCACAATAATATTTTGATCTCATTAGAGGATGTAGATGAGGTATTATGATCAAATTATTTATCTTAAAATATCACTTGATCTCATATTAGACTTTTATTATTATTTTTGAATCATGTTTTTATAGATGTATTCTATAGTAACTTCCCATTTGGATGTAAAGTCTTATTAGGCATACCATTGCCAAATGAAGATACAAATTAACACTAATAAATTTTATATTGTTTGAATATGTGATAATATTTTACAATGATGTTATCTTTTAATTGAAATACTATTTTTATTTTTATAACTCTTCTATTAACTTGTTTATTTGACCCTTGAGGGATTCGCATGCACAAACCCTAAGTACTTTAAATTGAATATGCGTTCACAAACTATCTAGATGAGATATGTGAGGTGGAGGGGGTTGAATAAGGATTTTTTTTTTACCTTAATTTGGTAATATAGGATGAGTTACCCAACCCCTTGGAGTAGTGATAACATGGACCTAGTTAGAGGGAAAGTAGATGTCACCCTCCTTAGGGTTAGGAGGAGGAATAAGTGTTTTTTTATCCTTTCAAATGATCCAAATATTAAGATGAGAATATGAAAATAAAAACATATTAATAATATAAAATACACAAATATGACAAGTAAATTATAATTAAATTTCAACCCATAGAAGGTTTAAATCTCAGGAGGAAGCTAGGGTTGCACAAGAAGACTTAGACGTTGGGTTTAACAAAAAATTTAACTATTTTTGAGTTAAGAGTAGTGGGAATAGCCAAATAAATTATGAAATAATATATTCTAAAGTATTTTAATTAAATAGTTTAGGTTTATAATATTCTAATAAATATATTGAATTTGATAATATCTTTAATATAGGAAGTTACAATGCCAAACAATATTATGAAAGTATCAATGCGAAGGAGAAATAACACTTAGATTATGTAATGATGCATAGTAAAATATAACTGGAATAAGTGAAGAATAAAATAGTTTTATGATTCACCTTGATTCATCATATTCTAAAAATTAAATTTGAGGCACTAGCATCAGTCTATGTATAATAAAGGTGATGTTTATATCTTAGTTTTAATGCTTATATATAGCTCAAAATAAAAATCATTTTATGGAATATTTAGTTTCAATTTTTAGGTTCATTGTCAGCTTGAAAGTTATCAATTCATATCATTTTCACAAGTTACAAAATTTAGTCTTTTACTTAAAAACCTAGGCCCTCTAATTTAGAGCATAACACCTTGAGAAATAGGGGTTAGTTGGCTCAATTAAAGTTGAGTAAAACTAAAATACACCTTTTTCAATGACCAATACATAAATATCCATATAATTTAAAGAGGGTTTTAGACTAGTGTAGTTATCCACATTATTCAGGGTTTTGTGTAAATAATTATGCAATATGTTATATACAAGTTTATTTAATGATCTATCTCATTAATTGAAAAATATTTCTCATGGGATGCTCTTTGAATACTTCAAACCTATAATAAGATTTCTCCTATGATTGGTTTTTAAATAGGTAAGAGTAGGGAAATATATCTTAATTACACAAATGATTTTTAGTAATGTAGTGTGAGTTTGAGAGGTGCTTATTAGGTTTATAATTAATGTCCCTTGATTTGTATTTATGCCACACCTTTTGAAATAATCTAATTGGAGGGTTAAATAAGACAAATAGTGTTACTTTTACATATTAGGATATTTTTAATTTGATAATTTGGAAAGTAGGGACACTAGTATCAAATTTGGAACATTAGCATTGACACTAATATCCTAATTAGGGCTAGTGTCCTATAGGTTAAAAATCTTCTCAATATTTTTAATTTTCTATGTAAGATGGAAATCAATTTTTATGTAGATTGTAGGCTATAGGCGGTCTATGTCATCATAATTTTAGGTTCAATCTATAGGATAATAAATTAGGTATAGTATATTTTTTAGTTTTCTCTACTCAACAGTGATGGTAGGCACCTAGGCTTTGGGTATAACTCTCTTGTGACCCTTACTTCATTTTTTTCCTAGATTTGCATAGGCTCACTTCACATTATTACCCCTACACCTAGGTTAATTTTATGATGGGTTTAAGATATCTATCACAAGGGTATTTATGATGACGGATAAGATGAATAAAAGACATGTGTTTAGGGCTAGACTAGAAGAAGGTCTCAGTTTAGATTTGTTAAAGGGAAAAGAGGTCCACACAAAATTACAATCATTACCCCAAGTTGATTCTATATCTGTGATAGATGGGTAAGATGGTAAAGTTGGAGAACTTTAGATGACCCCAAATTGGTTAGCTTCTAAGGTTAGAGTAACCTTAGATCAAGTGAGGGTTTTGAAACCCTTAGTGGTAAATTTTAAAAGTATTTCTTTTAAGGAGGTTTTGGATAGCAAATAATGGTATTTAGAGAGGGGCTTGATCTATCTCTTTGATAAGTTTTGGCCATCTAAATTTGGATTTTCATAAATGTCTTTCACTCTCTTGTCATCCATTATTGATAGGTGATATGGAAATTTACCCTTGTGAAAAAGGTTTTTTTTATTGTGGATTTTTATAATTTTATGAATCAAAATAATATTTTCTAATTTAAATCTTAGTATTTAGATAATCACCTTCTTTTGTTGAAACCTTGGTTTCCCAATTTTAACCCGTTAAGTAAAAATCTTTCTGTTCATCTAATTTATGTAAGGCTATTATATATTCATCTTCAATTCTAAAATAAATATAGACTTACAAATATCAATAATTATTTGGGGGAATTACTAAAAATTGATGCCTCTTTTCTTAATTTTTTCAGAATGATAATTGCTAGAATGCTAGTTTGTTTAGACATTTCACAAGATTTACCAAATAAGATCAACTTAGAAGTAAAAGGGAGGTGTTGGTCTCAATCCAATATTTTTAAAGGAATTCCTTTTAGATGTAGAAATTTCTTTCAATTAGATCATGTTTAATCTTCTTGTATCAAATCCAAGAGAAAATTAGTCTCTTCTTGGGGGAAGGGAAATAAAGAAGAACATTTGACAATAATTTTGGTTAGCAATCAGGAATTATTTTTAGGTAAAATAGTAGTCTTTTATTTAGAATACTTCATAGTTTAGTAAAAAATCCATTATGCTTTCTTCTTCAATTTCCAAGATCCATGGATTAAGTAAGATGGGAGAAAATGACTTGAATAATAAGAAGAAAGTAGATAAAGGTAATACTAAAATATTATGCAGAGTGAAAAGTGAGGCTTTAGAAAATTTGAGTAATCAAGAAGAGTGGAAAGTAGTTATAAATTTAAAAAAAAAAATGCATTATTCTAAATTCTCTTGTAATGACTTTGGGTTTTCAAGGTTTATGAAAGAAAGCTGAGTAGTGTTTTTGGAGTTATTTTGTTTTTTGGTCTAAAATTAATTTAAAAAAAACTTTTAGATAATTGTCACTTTTGTTAATTTTTTGACATATGACTTGGTGGTTAATCCACTAAGCTAGGAAAATTTTATTTTTTTGATTTTTATGTTAATGGGATAGGGACCCTTTTCTTTCATTGAGTAACAATCTAAAAAGCATAAATTAGGTACAGTGAGATGGATTATGCAATCCTTTCAATAGTTTCAAGGTCATAAACTAAAGGGTTAAGTAATGTTTGGTATTTTTTAGGTTTAAAATACTAGTATGCCATATAAAATCAGATTTTAGTATCTACAAACTAGAAAAACTAACCTATGTACAAGTGGACAAACATAAAAGTCTAGATATGTTTGTGTAGGATATTTATCATTTTTGAAACAAATAGGGAGGTTATTATAAGTTCATAATATTAAAATGGAAGGATTGATTCATAATATTTAAATTCAAGTGTGAGAGGATGGAAACTTAGGACTTTGTTTGAATGATCAAGTCATGTGGTAAATGTGTGTGAAGTTTGTCATTGTCAAGTACTAAATTAGAATCAAGAGTAATTAAATCCTAATACATAAAAAAAATTGTACATGGAGGCTTACATATATATGAAAATCCCACTAATATTCTCTCCTTTGAGGTTATGAATGTAGCATGTGAATTAATCATCTCAAAATATGAGAGTTATCTCCATCATGTTATATAAAAATATGTAAACATATAGAAGAAAGTTCTAACAATTGGATAATATGTCATCAAATAATATATGAAACATGTAGTGTAACACATAAAAGTTTCATGTCAATATAGATATATTAAATATGCATATAATAGTAACCATCAATTATATAGGTACTGAATAATCAACAATGCATAAAAGAATAGTATGCCATATAAAATCAGATTTTAGTATCTGTAAACTAGAAAAACTAACCTATGTACAAGTGGACAAATTTGAAATTCTAAAGATGTTTGTGTCGGATATTTATCATGTTTGAAATAAATAGGGAGGTTCTTATAATTTCATAATATTATAATTAAAGGATTGATTTATAATATGTAATGCAAGTGTGAGAGCATAGAAAGTCAGGACTTTGTTTGAATGATCAAGTCATGTGTGGTAAATGTGTGTGAAGTTTGTCATTGTCAAGTACTAAATTAGTATTTAGAGTAATTAAATCCTAATATATAAAAAATTTGTACATGGAGGCTTACATATATATGAAAATCCCACCAATATTATCCCCTTTGAGGTTATGGATGTACCATGTAAATTACTCATCTCGAAATATGAGAGTTATCTCCATAATGTTATGTAGAAATATGTAAACATATAGAATAATTTCATAACATGTGAATAATATGTCATCATAGTAATGAATATGTCATCAAATAATATATGAAACATGTAGTGTAACACATACAAGTTTCATGTCAAGATAGATCTATTAAATATGCACATAATAGTAACCATCAATTATATAAGTATTGAATAATCAACAATTCATAATGGTGGAAGATATGTATCATGGAGTCACACATTAAAATGGTGGTGTTTGATATTAATGAAAATACCACAAAGTTAGTAAACTTATAAAATAAACACATATTTATTCACTCATTTTCACGCAATGTCCTAGTCATGACACAAAAATATAAGCACTTACAATGGAACTAAATGTCACACAAGGCCAAGGATTGCACATAAAGGACAATAAAATGTCACACAACACCAAGGGCCCAAATAAAGAGGCATGTAATGATACACTCAATAAATAAAAACTAGTTATAAAAAGGTTAGGGATGAAATAAAAAGGTTTACAATGATACACTCAATCAAAAAATGATATATACTAAGTAATAAGTAAACAAGCATAATGTTTTAACTTTTTAGGACTCAGTGAATGTAAATACTATGTTCTTAAAGGGGATGATTATATTAAATTAGGGTAAAAATATGCAATAAATATATCCACTGAATTCTAATAGAATTGACTTAATTTAACATATCTAAAAATAGTAATAAATAATGTACACAAGTAATTAGCTAGAATATGACTGAAATGGGGATGCGAACACTATAAAATAATGCAAAAGCTGATTTTAATGTCATATACATTATCTAGGTGTTAAAACCCTTCTTGGATAATATCACCCTAATTGGACAATAGTGCCATGTGGCACTAGTGTCCTTATTTTGGTGGTAGTGTCTTTTGTGTAGAATTATTTTGAGCTTCTAGGTGCACCTATGTCTAGGTCTACCAAGCCATCTCTTGTGCACATGAGTTATGGATCTATGTAGAAGACCTATTTTGACTCATTTTATGTTGAAACTATGAACCTATATGTTTCTAGGACATATAGTTTGCATTAGTAAAAGTGTGTTATTAGTGGAGTAGGTTAGACAACCTCAACACCTTATTGTGATGAGAGTTGCATACATACCAATACTCTGAAGAGGGATCAAGCCTGATGTAATTCTCCCCACATAAGTGATGGTACAAGCACAAATGAATCTAGTATTAATTTTGGCTTGAGTGCTTTGAATGTGCTTAAGATTGGAAACTAGAGTAATTTGAGCTTAATAATGTTATAGATGGTTATATGCATAAGTAGGGAAAAATAGGGATTGATAACCTTAATTGTGCACAACTTGTTTTGAGTTTATTTGTGTAATTTGTATCTAATTTCCAACTAGTGGTTATAGGGATAAAATTCATGTATATATATAATTCTTGTGTTTTCTAGGCTGACCCTAGGTGGTATGTGATTTTAAAATATATTCATTGGTATAAAAAGGAGGGAAAAGGATAATAACACCAAAAATAGGATATTAATGCCATGGGGTGATATTGTCCCTACTATGGTGCTAGTGTTGAGGTGGTATAACCTAAGTCACTAAGGGCTAGGATGTCAAATTAAGGGTTTGGTATTACTTTAGAGATGTTTAGGGATGTTTGTGACCTATACAAATGCTGGATAATTATCTAAATAGGCCCTAAGATAAGTTTAGGGCTAATCCAAGTATATTTGGTCTCAAGTAATAGTCTTATAACTCAAGTATTATTATTACGTGGTTACATTTCCACCACATTTATTCTAGAAATAAAGAAAATTGAAATGATAAGGATTAAAAAAAGTGTATATAGACTTACCAAAGAGATGAATATTATGAATCTAGATTTGAGTATGTGAAGCATGCCCTATTATATGTCTTTTTGTCACCCGATATTTCACCCTAGAAGAATTTGTTCAAGCTTCTTCCATATTTGGGCAACATGGAAACATTTTCAAGTATGTGGGTGTACCTATATTGGAAATAAGCCTCTAGATTTAAGGGGTTTAAGGGATAAATCACTAAATATATCTTGAAACACTCTTAGCTATACCAATTTATTACTTATGGGGAAAAGAGTTAGATAATGCATGAATTCAACCTACTCTAAAGGAGGTGATGCACCAAAATTTCAAATATCCACTATTAAGATTGAACTCATTATCACACTAACAGACCATGAAAATAACTAACACAATGTCTACAATGTTTTATAAGCAATAGTGTTTCACCTAGAGGATGATTTTATGAGCCTAGGCTTGAGGAAAATTAGGTTAATGCTTGATTGAAATCACTTACAATCAATTTATCCACTCTATACTTGAGACATTAAACTTAAGACACACTAGATGACCTAAAAGAAAAGTTTATTAGCATTTAGGTTAGACTTGGACCTAAAAAGAGAAGATGACAACCAATTTTGGATATCAAAAAAATATGAAATATTAATAAGAGATTAGTGAAAAACTGGTAATGATCTATTCATTACTTTGAGAGGTGTAGAATATAATTTTTGGTAGAGTTTAGTCATACCTACTTGAGGGATTGTTAGAGACCTAGATTGAAACCTAGCTAGAGGCAATAGTGTTCAAGTATTACTTTGAAATATAGCTCAACATTGGATTGACCCCAAGATGTGGGTATCCTATAATGGGGTCAAACCTCTAAGATTTTTAATGAGGCTAGCTCATTTTATGCATCTTTTTATCTCATTCCTACTACTAAAACCTATTAATGACCAGGTAAAAGTGGGGGGGGGGGAGAGAGAGAGGAGAGAGAGAGAGAGAGAGAGAGAGAGAGAGAGAGAGAGAGAGAGAGAGAGAGAGAGAGAGAGAGAGGGAGAGAGAGAGAGAGAGAGAGAGAGAGAGAGAGAGAGAGAGAGAGAGAGAGAGAGAGAACATGAAAGGGAAACTTAAGCTAACAATGGTCATGCACCTAATTTATGGTTTGATCCACCGTAATTGATTCTTATAACACTAATGAAATAAATGAAAGACTAAATCTAGGATCCCAAATATATATCATACGTCAGTGTTTCATGAATAGGTTCACCAAATGATCTAAGCTAATGGAAACTAAGGGAGAGTTATAAAGTAAGACACTAACTAGTCATAGTATCCACATGTGGGCTTCAATAAAGGGATGTAGAATATTAAACATGATCTACATAACTAGATGAATTAGTAGCTAGGTGATACTATAATTGATAAGGGAGAAACTTTTACCACATATGCAAATCTGACATGTAGACACTATACCACAATAATGAAATCTAAAACATAGTCTTGTATTGATATCAAGAGGTTACAAGCTCCATCTTGGAATAGTTTGGTCATGCCCAATAGAGGGAGTAGAGAAAATATAGAGAGGATCCATTTTTTGGCTCAAAATCCTCTATATATAGAAAAAAGAGAAAGAGAGATGTGAACAATGCATTGGAGATTAAAGGAGAATCCTCAAGATCAAGAAGTGAAGTGGAAACACTTTATTACCTTTTGTTTGCATACCTTGATCAATAATGGGTCTTCTATTATCTCACTAGTCTCTAAGCTCCTTTCATTATTTGAGAGTGTCCTACTAGAGACAAGGGCTTGTTTTATGATGACTAAGTCTATTTGAGTAGAATTAATGCCCCTAACTACCTTTCCAAGTACCATCTCACCATCTTGAGACCCTATGTCCACTTGACCTATTCATGAGGATAAAATTCTTGAATCTTGATACTAATAATCATTCCATGCCTTTAATAATAGAGTACCTACTTTATTGATGATGGGTACCCTTGAATTTATCACATATTTATTTCATTTCCATTTTTGGATCATAGGTACCACCTATAGATGTAAAACCAATCTAAGACCCTTAGTTTTCCTATAGTTATCCATATTAATATATACCTATATACCATAGCCTTTTTGGAATCCATCAGGTCCAAAAGATGAACTTTATCTCTATAAGAGCCAAGATTTCATTATACACAGATCTTTCTTTAGAAATGTTGAACCAATCACAAGAAATAAACTTGCATGCCATAAATTATCAAACCAGAGAATAATATTTTACTCTAATAGTGGTCCCTTATGTTATTTATATCCTAATTCATTAGTTAGACCACTTTGTGGCATTTGGACCAGAATTAATGGCATCAAGAATACCCTATAAAGCCTTGATTTCTATGGTAAAAATCCGATTCTCAACCTCTGTCTAAAACTTTGGGCTCACCTTTGCTCTAATTGGTTGTCAAAATGCACCTCAGCTCATTAACACATTGACCATCTCACTCCAATTTCAATCAATATAAATGCTTGAAAACCATCAATCCTTTTCTAGTTGAATGCACCATTATCACTTGTAATTCACACATCCACCCTTGAGACTAATTAACCCTTTGACCACTCATCATTATATCTAAATGTATGATAGAATGTGGAATGTTATATCAAATGGGACCTATTGTTTAAAATCTAATGGGTAGTTCATAATATTAACATTTATGTCTTCAACACTATTAAATGACATTCTTATGACCATCATTAATGGTTGCATGATCATCAAATTTAAGCTCAATAAGATTTGTCTTTCTTTGTCTTAAATTTTACATCTCATCAATCATCAATTTACATCCCACAAAATGTAATTAATGTCTCATAGATCATAAAATTTAAGCACAAATAAATTTTTTCCCAAGATTTATTTTGATGTTAGCATGAACATCTTATTATTTTTTACCAACATTAAAGGCTTGGATCTTGAATCATACGAATCATGGATGTATCAAATTTTTAGGAGATGTTCCTCTTACTTAAAGGGATGAACCCATTTCATCTATTGGTCCTAGAATATTTCCAGATGAAGATATTAAATGCTCAATATGGTTGGTTTATTTGATTATGTGTGATGTCCTAGCTCAAAAATGGCCAAGTATGGAAACATGGAAAAATTTGACTAAGGAACCAACTTTGCACATGCATAACTCCATCTGCACTTTGGTGGATAATCTAGAACTTGGTGTGTAACAACTAGGGACTAAACTAAACAAACTCATGTGACCACTTTCCCTTGAAAATACTACATGTGTCAGAAATGGCCTTATCAAGATTCTCACTTGGCTTTGTTTTAACTTATTTGAAAAATGGCTAAGTATGGAAAAATAAATAAATGTGATCAAATCCATATGACCAATTTTTCATGACTCATCTACATGTGGTAATGGTGACATCACTAAAGTGCCTACTTATAAATTCTGCCACTAGACCCAAGATGCCTAGATGAACATAATGAAGAACCAGATGGATCCTTTACATTTCCATACTTGTTCCAAGAACTCTTGTCATTCCGAAGGATCTCTAAAACACTTTATATCTATCCTAAATCCTTTTAGTCCACTACTTTATTAAACAATGCCAAATCTTCTTATGTTTGCCAAAAACTAGCCAATAATTTATAGGAGCACAAAATCATGCAAATGTGAAATCAAAGGCAATATATGATATTTTTCATATAAGGGATAAGATTCTTTATTTTTAATCAAACAATATTTCAAAATGGTAAATAATACCACAAATTAAATTTCATGACTAAAATAAGAATTAAAACATCCAAAAATATTTAAATAACCTTGAATAAACAAAGATTTCTCAAATAAGGAAGGCAAATCTTCAATTTATTCTCATTCTCTAGGTTACAACATGTATGAAAGTTATTCAAAGTGTAGAATAATATTCTAGCATCAAAAAGATAAATGGGCTCTGTCATACTACCCATATTTATAAAAAAAACTCATAAAAGAGATGTAGTTAACAAGGAAATACAATGATTAGTAGAAGAACATGCAAAAAAATATAGAAACTTCAAGAAAAGAGGCATGATCTTTAGTTGATGGAATATTTGGTGAAGTGAACAGGTTTACAAAATAACATGCAAGATTTTAGTGTGATATTTAGCTGTTGGAGGCATGGATGGAATTTATAAATCTTCATGTAATGTTGTGGTCTTCTTCAATTTAGCTGTAATGGCTCTTCATGTAATGGGGCGTGCCAAGGTGAAACTCAATATTTTAAACAAAAGATAGATTTAGACATCTTAATTTACCTTTTTTCAAAACCCTAACTTGTGATTTTCAATTAGGACTTTTACAACTTTCAAGTCACACAATCTTATCAAAACTACAATTGCGTTTTACAATATGTGTTTTTACAACTTAAGAAACTTAAAACTTATCAAAATGAAAAGTTTAATTTGTAATTTTTATTTTTATAACTTTCAACCTATCAGAATGAAAAGTGAAAATTACATATGGCTCTTTCTAAAAAAGAGTTGTGAAAATGATATTTGAGATTTACAATTTGTGTTTTTACAACTTTACAATTTTTTTTACAACAATGAAAATACAATATACAAGAATGCTTTTAATAGAAAGAATTAATCTATGACCAAAACATCTTTTGTATCTTTAAACTTATTAGCTTATAATTTCTAAATATATGCATCAAAACCCTTAAAATATCCAATATTTTGTCTTCATCAGGACCAAAAGATTAGATGTTGCTTGTCTCACATTTTGCTATGGTATCAAAGAGTTCCCTTTTAAAGTCCCTATATGTTTGACTCTCTTTTCCCATTTGATCCAATGTGTCATGGTACTTGATAATATGGTGGATAGAGCTCAAGGTGAAAGTTGTATCTCTTACTATTCTTTTTCAACCACTTCTTGGAATTTATTTTGAACTTCCTCTATCGAGAAGACCTGGTTCTACTAATCTGTTGTCTAACATGACTATTTATTCAACAAATATATAATGTCATATAACATGCTATTGGCCTTATCATTTGTAACTTTAACCTTATGGTCACTATTTATGAGTATCTTTATTTTTAATTGAGCCACTCTGTCTAATTCCTGTTACTCTCCATCATTTTTTACAATCTTTTTTGTAAGGTGGATGTCAATATCAATTGAGTTCATATCTATCAAATTTTGGATAGAAAATATTCAATATTTATATTTCTCCCTCATACTTGTTGATCTGCTCTCTTAGGGTGGCCCTTCTCTTTGTCAGAGTGGTATAATGATTCATTATCCATTCAATAAATCTATTACCCTTTAAGATGAGTTATTCTACCCATTCCTTGGTGTCGCTTCCTTTATTACCAATTTTTGTTACCACATCAAGTTTTGCCTAATCTATGAACTAAGTGATACATTATCTTGGTTGAACAGTGGGCTTAATGAATATATTTATTTCAGTCATTAGTTGTTTAACCTTATTATTCATCTCATCCTTAGTGACCTTATCACTATCCATTTTCTCAAAGAGGGATTTAATGTTGGATTGAACATCATGTTTCAACGCCTCCCTCATAGTATATCCAATGTGAAATTTTGAGACCTTGTAATTCCCCACCACTAGATCTTATTTCTATTTATCTAGTGGGGGGACTGCAATCTCTACGTACATTTCCCCTAATAATTCATACAATATTCTTGAAATGGTCTAACGAGTTATCTTGGATTTCTTGTATGCATCTGAGAGACCAAAATCTAATGTACTTGGGAACATCATCTACTTGAATTTCTTCCCCACTATTTGTGCTAACTAACTATGGGTAACATCTTATTGTGCTGACACTATCACTTGAGAATCTATAGTTATAGATGTGGTACTAGTGGGTATGGGGATAAGTGTTGTATCCTATACTAATATTACCATTGATTATTTGATATATGTCTTTGCCACCTCTTTCCCATCTGTGGTTTAAGGGTCCACATTTATATTAGTATCTTGCTCTTTTTCTTTCTCCTCTATAAGGGTTGGGGTTACTATGGAAGTGGAATAGGTAGGGGAAATTAGAATGGATGTGTCTATTAGTGATGTGGAAGATGGAAGTGATATTAATGGAGTAAGCATAGGGATTTAGAAATGAGGAACCTATGGAAGATGGATTCCAAATCCTTAAATGAGTCAATTAAATTGGTGGGGACACTTAGGTTTGGTAATGTAGGAATGATGAATGGGGTGAAGATGGAGTAGTAGTTATCTCAGGGGTTAAGATGGCTAGTAGGATTGTAGTCAAAATGATTGAATTCATAGATATATAATATTATGTAGTGTTGGTGATTAATGGAATGGAAGGAATTATATATGAGATAGAGGGAATTATGGAAGGGGGAGTGAGATTGTATAAGAGGGAAGTGGAATAGAAACTTGAGAGTCTACTTGAAGGGAGACTTGATTGTCAAATTGAGAGGATTTAACTGTGGGAAATGGACTTATTGACATAGGTAAACTAGTAGGAATGGAGGGTGGAGTCACTTGAGGTAAAGGAGGATTGGAGATATGAGGAGGAGGCGTTGTATCTATAGGAACAATAGAAATAGGTGGGGGATGTATCATAGAGATGGGATTTGAAATTATACCTGAGATGGGAGTTAAATTTGTGGTTGCTTTAATTGTAGTTGTATCCTCAGATGAAATGATTATTATTTTCTTTGTTGATGCTCTTTGACTACTTAGTTGTCCCTTCTTGGCCTTTGATTTCTTATTTCTCTTGTGGGATATCAATGACTTATTTTTTTGCTTTACTACTATTACTCTACCACTAGAAACTTATGCTAATGTTGGGACTCATTTTTCCTTGAGCTCTAATATTTTAGCATTGATGTTTATTGTCTTTTTGGTCACTTGTACCCTTTTAATTATAATCTAGTTTAGTGTTCTATTTATCATATGGGTATTTCTATCTATTATAGACAAAGACTCAAGAATAGAGCACCTTACTACTACAAGGGGTTGCTAGTAGATCTTATTATCATGGTAGACCTTGTCTATTAGGGACTCATTATCTACCAAGTCCTCAGGGACTAATGCCATGTCAAAAATTTTGACTTGATCCAAGGTCATTCTTAAATAGTCCTTCAATCACACTTCCTCTTCATCATCCAAGTCCTCCTAGTAGTCTTCAAAGTAGGGGACATGGGAATATGTTGAAATTCCTAGTGTACTAGTGATGTTACCATTAACATCATATAATGGTCTTGCCTCTAAAGTTATTAGGGTCATTTATGTCATTTCTACATCTTCAAAATTGGTTTTTTCTAAGGAGGGACATGTGTACTTACCTATGTTGATGGAGAAATGAATTCCCAATTTGTGTTTGTTAGATAATAGATTATGTGTTTCAATTAGTTACCTCACTATCTCTCTAAAATCCCATTTATCACTCACATATCTTATTAAGGTGTAAGGGTAAATAATGAATCTACATACCCTAATGTAAGATTAGGTGGGCAAGTGGATGAAATAAGAACTCCAATTGGTAATATCTTAAGTAGAAACATTAAATAATTTATTCCTCTCTAGTTCCTTGTCAAACATAACTATGATGCATTAGATTAAGGAATCATTCACTCTCTTAAAGTGTTGCTTACTTGCCTCAAGATTGAGGTTAGGTTAATTTCAAACACTTTATTTTCCTCATCAGCTATTATTTGAGCCCTAGGAAAGCTCTTCCTTTGGATAATATATATACTAGATAAGAAGTCATGTAAGAATTTATCATGGTATGAACCTCCATCAACTACTTATGGATGGATTCAATGATGAGTTATGCCCAATGGATTTATTTCTTTTTCTCTTGGATAACCCATATATACTAATACATCTAGTCTTGTAAGATCTTTGCTTTAGGGCTACCAATGATCCTATGTAGTAATATGATTATATCACCTATCTCATCCTTAAAATCAATCCTTGCCAATGTTTTTGGCAATTTTGTGGATGCAAACCTATGGATCATTAGCCATTGTTTATTCATTATTCTCTAACATCCCATGTTGTTATCTTGATATAATTTATTTGAGGATTCTAGATTTATGTCTAAGTAACTCTCAAATTATGGAATCAAGAACACAAAGTAAATGAAGTCTAGGTATAGACTTAGAATAATTTCCCCTTTATCATTCTATACCTCTCTCTTATCAGCATCATAATGTTTTTATAGCATGAGTACCAACTTAAGGCTTTGCATAGTCAGGGGGAAAACTACTACCTAGGGAAGTAGAGAGTCATATATGATTTAGATCCAATCATTCTTAAATTCAACATTAATTTTGGTCCAAAAATCACCTAGGTCAATGTGACCTACATTTATGTCTATAATCTCATTTATATTAGAGTCCAGACTAAGAATGACACTAGGTCTTTTAGACTTAACTTCATCTCTTTCCCAGACATGGATTATAGAGAAATTGCTAAGGGAAAACCAACTTCAAAGTTGGTAGGATTTATAGGTGTAAAATTTAGGTGGAAACTCTAGTGGAACTTAGAGTTACTATACGTAGTGAAAACATCTATGGGAAACTAGAGTTGAAAATACGGGTTGAAATCTTTATGGGGATCTAGAGTTGAAAAGGTAGGTAAAAATATTTGATGGATATTGTAGGTGCAAAACACACTTGTATTTCTTGATGAAAACTATAGTGGGGATATGGATTATTAGAAGCAATGGAAATTTGTATGGGAGTTATAAGTTGTAATTGTAAGAAAAAAATCCTATGGGAAAATGGAGTTTTTATTATAAATGAAAAATCGATGGGGAACTGTGAGGGGATCTAAAAAGGAATATGCAACTAGTTCTTAGGAAGATCTCAAGAATATTTTCCTAATTTGTAGATTATATAAACCCTAGGTTTTCATACTGGACACATGAGGGAACTTATAAAATGACCTCTAATTTTTTTATGACAACACAAAGATAACCCTAAATTAAAAGACACCTAAGAAACCCTAAAAAATGCAATCAACTCTAAAAAGATCATAGTAAAATGAAAAATAAATAAAAATGATCTCAAATTATAGGATTCAAATGAATATCATGAAGGTTTAATGTCATCGTGGCATGGCTTATAGGTGTATCACATGGAAAAGAATATGTGTTCTTATGACATGTCTTGCAGGTGGGTTCCTAATTTGAGGCATAGAGATTTAAATTATAATTAGAAAATTTAAACAATGACTTAATAAACCCCTAATTACATTTATATAGACCCTTATAATTAATTCCATAATGGTGGTGGTTGGAAACAATCTAGAGTCTATAAATAACTTAATAATTTTGCAATTTTGCTAATTGCACTTTGAACTCTAGATTTTTTGGGCTTGGCTTGGTTGATCCTTTGAAAATGGGAAGGTAAAACTCAAGGAGTAATTTGAAAATTTTCAAGTTGATATTTTCACTTGGATTTTTGGATTCTATAGGAAGGTGTTCAGTGAGAAGTGAGACTTGGATTGTAATTTTTAATTTTAGAAATTGCAAATTTCTCCCCAAGTTTTAGTTTCCAATTGAAATGTTACGTAGGAAGCGAAAATTGGGAAACAATTTTCAATTTGAAAAATTGAAAATTACAGTCTAATCTCTAGTTTATGTGGGTTATTTAGTTTTCAAGAAGTGGAACTCCATTTGTAATTTGTAATTTTTCAAATTACAAATTGAGAGTAGGGTTTCAACTTCCATCATCTAATGTTTAAAGGGAAGCAAAGGTCTAGATGCAATTTGAAATTTTTCAAATTTCAAATTAAATGCAGATCTTTGGTTTCCACATGCTTAATATATTACAAGATCTAGAGTCTAGAAAGCAATTTGAATTTTTTTAAACTGCAAATTGTAGTCCAATCTTTAGTTTCTATAGGCTTAAGGAAATGAATGTTTTAGGTCAATTTAAGGCATTTTCAAAAAAACTTAATGGGTCTCCCTTAGGTTACTTGACATTTGGACATTTTTGGGATAAAAATATCAACATTTTTGGTGATCTATATGGGATGATTTCTTACTAATCAGTTTATTTCTAGTATCATTTTAATTCATTGGACATGGATTCATTTTAATCTTAGCACACTTTAACTGGTGAAGTACAAAACTAGGATTTTCCTAAACAAGAAAACAATAGGGGAAAACTAGAATAGTCTAAGGAAATAAAAATCCTAATGAGTTTACTTGTGAAAAAGCACTTGTTTGGAAAACACAACTACCCCTATTATATATAAAATTTTATTTTTTGGAATGTTTTCCAACCTCAAAAGCAAGATTTGAGGTATATCCCATTGACTAAGATATGAAGTTCTAATCCATTAAGCTTGGATAGATGGAATGCATTAGCTACTTTTCACTAAGTTATAATGTATGGATCGCTCCATATTACATCAAACTTGGTATACTTTCCTGGTTTATTCTTGTCTACAAGCCATTTGAGAACCATGTCTCCTTCATTAAATCTCCTATCATACGATTTTTTTTCAAAAGTCCTCTTTTTTTGAGCCCAATTTCTTATATAAATTTAATTAATTTCTTCCTAATTTCTTCTAGTTCTATGAGTTCCACCAAAATTATTTCTATTTCATCATTTTCAATCAACTCCAATTGATGATTGAGTTTTAGATATGGTAACTCAATTGAAAATTAGACTCAAGCTTCCCTTCCATATACCAAAATGAATAGAGAGTTTCTAATAGGTTTCTTGAGAGTGATACTATCAGCACACAATGCTAATTTTAACTTTGTGTGCCATGTCTTTTATTTGTCTTCCATTATCCTTTCGATAATTATTATGAGGTTCTTATTGGTAGACTCGGCCAAGCCATTACCCTGTGGGTAATAATTGGAAGAAGTACTCAGTTATACATTGTGATTTATAACCCATTCACTCACTAAAGTTCACACAAAATATTTGGCATTGTCTAAGATAATGGTGTTTTTAATACCAAACCTTGAGATGATGCCATCCATAAATTCCTAGGTACATGTGTCTATGGTATCTTTCAATGTAACTACTTTAGTCCATCTTGTGAAATATTCCTTTGCTATAAATACCCATTTGTTTCTTGCACTTAATGGTGGATTTATCATACCATTGAAACCCAATCCCCAATAAGCAAAGGGTTGTTTAGCTTAAATTGGTCTAAGAGGGAAAGCTACTAATCTTTGCTTTCTTGTAAAGTAAGCACACTTCTCATATTTATTTACCCATAGGTGGGCATATTTGAATATTTCAAACCAATAATATCCCCCTCTAATTATTTTTATGGCCATGATTCTTGTAGATAAGTGCCCACCTGATGGACAATCTTTACATTGACCTTGTTTTGTCCAAAGTGGAATTAAAATAAGGGATACCAAGGTAAATGAACATGAAGTGATTATAACTATCTTAAATCACAAAAAATGTGACAATGTGAAATGGATACAATGATATCTAAGTATGTTTCCTTATAATAAGAATGTATGTAAGTGTAGGGAAACATGTTAATAAAGTTTTTTGTGTGCTTTTTATCCACAAAAGAAATAAAAATTTGATGTTGATAATATGGAATCAAAAAATTGTAACCTTTTATTAACATTATAAAAATAATACTCAATTTATAAAAGGTTTGAAAGGATATGTAGATTTTATGAGGATATCCTAGTCCTATCCATGATCTTACATTACAACTCATACAACATAAACCTAATTAGGTGAAAAATATAAAAATGGTATTTATTAGGAATGTTTGTTTATATCCATGGTGTTATACTAAAACACACAAAAGAAAGAGGAAAATAAAAATAAAAATTTGTAAAAAAGAGACTTTATAGTCAAAGAGAAAAAATTAAAAATGGATGTATGAAAGAAAAGGTATTCATGAGGAAAACTAGGTCTTATCCATAGTATTATAATTAAACTCATTAATAAAATGAAAATAATAAGATAAAAATGAAAAGGCTTTGCAAAGAAGGGGGACTAAGGTTTGTCTATATAATAGTCTACTAAAAAGGAGAGATCATTGGAGAAGTCCTACTAGAAGTGTCAGTATTTAAATTAAATGAAAATAAAGGATATATTTAAGAAAAATATTTATTTAGAAATTTTGCATTAGTGGGTTCTTTTAAAACATTTCCTTCATCAGTTTATAGATGATAATTCTTAGGACCAAGAATATATTTTACTAAGTAACGGCCCCACCATTTTTGTGCGTATTTTCCTTCTTTGTCATTGCATAATCTAATTAAAGGATTAAGTCACCAACACTAAATTTTCATACTTTAACTTTTTTATAATTTTTTTAACAATGTGTAATCACCTAAAAATGACACTTGAGTGTTAAGAGTGCTACTTGAGACCACCTATCCCTAATTTAGCCCTATACCTATCTTAGGGCCCATTTTCACACTTATCTAACCTTCTTATGGGCCATATTCATTCCTATCCATTCATATATTATTCCCAAAACCTCATTCTTACATCATGACCCTTCGTGTCTTAGGTTTTGCCACCTGGACACTAGCGCCATAATAGGGATAGTAGCATCATATGGCACTAATGTCCTAATTTGGGAACTACTATCGTTTCCATCTTATTTCCATAAACATATATATTTTCAAATTTTATAACTCATAAGGCCAACCTAGACCTATTTTTTCACCTGCACAAGTACCATAAAAGTATATATACATGATATTTGTATCCTATAACCACTATATGGAAATGACATGAAATTACACATACAAACTCAAAACAAATTGTGAAAATTTAAGGTTATAAATGCATATTACGCTCTAACTCTGTATGCTACCATTTATAACATTCATAAGCTCATATTACTTAGATTTCTATTCTCAAGAACATTTAAAGTATTTAGGCATACAATCATACTAGCTTCACTTACACTTGCACCAACAATTAGGTGGGAAGAAATACATCGGGCTTGACCTATGTTTAGAGTATTAGTATGTAAGCAAATATCATCGCAAAAATGTGTTGAGGATGCCCATCCTAACCCAATAACAAACACACTTTACTAAATTTATCAACTAGATACCCTAGCAACATGGAAGATTAGGGTTTGATCATAAAATCAGTCAAAATAGGTTATCTACAGGGTTCCATAGTTTATGCACATAGGAATAAGTTTGATAGATACATACATATTGCACCCAAAATCTCATAATAGTATTGCATAAATGATACTACCACCAAATTATGGAAATTAATGCCACATGGTGCTACTTTACAATAAGGGTGTTACTATCTAGGTGGGGTTTTCATACTTGGATCCTATTTTCAACACATAGACTAGCCTTTGCCTCAATTTTTAGCCTCCATATCATCTGTCTTAGTCATTTTCCATATATAGTTTCTCATTTGTATTATTTATTGTTATTTTTATAAAGGTCAAAATTAGTCAATTCTATAACAAATCAATGGTTTTGTTTATTCTATATTTCTATCCTAATTTACTATACTCAACTCTTTAACAACATAGGATTTACATACATCTAAGTCCTAAAAGATTAAAACATTTGGTGAAACTAACTTACTTCAAATACTATTCAAACCCTAACCCTAGATGAAACTAGGGTTTGTATCCCTATTTTTCCTATTTTCATTGGTTGTGCTAATCTTTTTAGATTTCATATGTTATATTTTAGTATCCCTATTTAACTTTTTTTACTATATGCCATCTAAAAAAGATATCTCTCTTCCCTTAAGAAGAAGTGTTAGGCTTATTGGCAATCATATTAAGTATACTAATATTCCTTCCATTTTAGATTATATCATGGACAAGGGACTAGTTACATCTCTTGTCATTGATCCTTCACATGATTATGTGGAATTTAATGATAATGCATCTAAATATGAGTTATACAATCAATATCAATATTACACACAAGATGGGAATCAAGACACCCTCCCCACACTTAATAATGAAAATCTAATTATCAATAAGTATGACATTATATAGATATTTTGAGATAGAATTTAGGAATATCCCCATGATCATTCATATATTTTACAAGTCATAATGGAAATAAATAACAAATAAAATAATGGTCAATATTCTATTCCCCTAGACAAAAAATTATTAAACCTACTTGGGGGCTAACTCAATTTATAAAACATCCAATTTTAACTTGATAGCCTTGAGTTTTATCTACACCTCTTATGGCTAGTTCATCCTTTACAAATGTACAATCCCTTGTGCATGAGGTTCATTCTTTGTAGGCTAAGGTGTTATATCTAAAGTAGGGAGCCACTAGGACATCACATGTTTTGGACTCTCATATTACTTTACACACACCTTTGGCACATCATATAGTGTCAAATATTTTTCCATCCATATTTGTGGCATTTAAACTTACATTATATGATGGTAAGGTTGGCCTAGAACACCATCTCTGAGATTTCCATGTAACATGTTTGGACTGCGTGTCTAATGAGTTGCTCCTCATTGAATTGTTTCCACATAGTATAAAGGATTATGACTTATAATGGTGATATGATCTACCAAATTAGTCTATAATTAAATTCAATCCATTTTAAATTATGTTTTTATCACACTTCATAATAAACATCAGTAATAAGATCTCATATGCTCAAATATCACAACTAAAACAAAAATACAATGAGCCCATTGTAGAATATGTCTTGAGACATAATTTTGAATTAGAAAAATTAACTAGACCCATGGTAGATAGAGATATTTAGAACATATTCAAATATATCTTTCTACTTGCATTACATGAATCTATATTATTCAAAAAGTTTCCAATGTTCATATACTTATGCCACACATTAAAAGAAAGAGAAGTCAAGCTTCTCTATATGGGTAGAATAAAATATACAAGTGGATCAGAATCAACTAATAAGAGTTATAATAAATATATATATAAGGTAAGGGACACTAAAATCAAGAGTGATCTAAAGGCCACAATTAACATGGCTTCAGATCCATCTCCTCTCCTAGTTTTATCAGTTCCTCCATAGAGATTTTTCACCAACCTTCCAAAAACACTAGCATATGTTTTATATCAGACTTAAAATGTAATGGCATATCTCTCCCTCCCATTAAATAGTTTAATATGAAATTGAATATTCCAAATAAATATGATTCCAATGCATTTTGAAAATATCATAGGGCACCAAGCCATATAACAAACTGATGCATCATCTTGAAACATAATATACAAGATTTGATAGAAAAAACATTATTGATGAGGTAAAACCCAAATATGCACTTAAAGTCCAACAAATATAAGCTAAAGCATTGAAGATATTCTCATATCTATTTCCAAATCATACAACAAATGAGAGAGGGGGATTTTTTGGTGTTCACTACATGTATCAAACACATCTACCACTAGTGTCATATCACACTACTAAAGTGGATGGACACCCACTACATAAAAACATTGGTTTGTACCATACTATAATTCCATATAGAAAAATCATCACTTTCTTAGAGTAAGAGGTTGTTGATGAAGATTCATATTTATATGAACTCTTTATACGAGTCTACATAGATCATCATCTTATTCAGAGTGTTATGGTTTACAATGGGTCAAGTATTAACATGCTTGATATCACAATTATAAATCATTTGGGGTATTTAGAGTATGAAATATCTCCTATAGACATAGTTATTCATGGTTTTAATGGATATGTTTAGAACTCAATTAGGGATATTGTAATTCTTCTACAAGCTGGACCAACACATGTGGCCACTATATCTTTAGTAGTATATAGTGTAGGCACATTTGACGTGTTATTGGGTATGTCATGGATACAGTAGTTATGGTCCATCCCATTCACCATGCATAGATGCCTCAAATATATACATGAAAATTAGGTGATCATAGTTGAGGGTCTTTCATATGAGTATCCTCTACCTATCCCATAAGTAGTTACATAATAGTTACTAATTACATCTCAATTACCAGTTACAGCTCTAATTGCAATTCCTTTCAATATAACAAAGACTTTAAGGAAGCCACCAATTTGGGTGAGGTATACTCTTATAGTGTTTTCATGTACACACAAACACACACACACTCTCCTATAGAGAACATTACTAGAGAGACCCCTACATTACAGATATATTGTAGATTCTAGAGGCATTCCCTCTACTTATTTTATTTATAGATTAGTATTATTTAGTTCTTAGGGTTCTCAGTATATGACACCTATGCTAGCTATAACATTTTCTACATGATGAGTCCTTAAGACCCCTATAGTTCATAGGACACCATAGTGAGTTTCTTGGATTCCTAACACCACTTCATAAGAAGTGATAGCTATAGATCACTCAATATAATAGATTCTAGGACCATATTTACCTTTTAATATAACATGCATGATCATTGTTCCTTTATTTGACACATGCCACATTGATAATGAGTATCCAATGAGACTCATTATTTAATATTGTTCCTCCCTTCTTGTAAACACTTTCCTTTTATTTCTATAAGTATATAATTTCATTTTCATGTTGCTTCTACATAGCTTATATCTAAAATATACAATAATAATATAATATTTTAAAAACATTAAAAAAATTAAATATTTACTTAGAAAACAAATTATAGATTGTATGCATTGCCATGTTTACATTTTTTATATTTTAGGGACACTACATATTCTAGTTATCTTAGTATAGTCTAATTTATCATACATACATACTTCACTTGTTCTTGTCAAGTGCTTGCATATTGTTACTAACTCATTTCCACTACACCGATCCATATTTTTTATTATCAACCCACTAGGTCCATATGCATAAATACATGGTTTCTTCATTTGACACACTATTTGATTTGGGGGCACCATAAACACAATTTTGATTACCAAGTTACATCTTTCTAAACTCTATGTTCCCATATTTATCTTTGGTGTATCTTGATATTGATCATGCTATAGTTAATCAAATATTTTTCTAGCTACTACTACTTTAGAATAAATATATGTACATCTTGGCTCTTACATAGATTTTTATTACATATTCATGCATACTTTAATTTATAGATTTATTAGTTTAGATTTGATTATATCTATATGTTTCTTCTATCCAAAGGCATTTGAATATACCATTGTTCTTTATCTTTATGCCACTTATTTTCATAGTATGTATGATATAGACATGTGCCCATGTCCTTGTGTGTGATTTACTGATTGTGTATATGGATAGTTTAACATGTATTTCTATGTGGATACAAGCCAAAGTGCTTATTGTTTGTGTATGTGGACATTTGAACTTGTCCTTATATTTCTTGCTTTATCAAATCTAGTGATGTGTTCCCATGTCCCTTGACCTGCTTTGCATGCCTAAAGTATGTCATATGTATGATTTATTGTATGCATCATGGCTATGACACTTTTATCTTGTTACAAAATCTAGTTTTAGATTCCATGAGGGACCTCATGCACTTACACTTCTTATTTGGGTTTTATATATATATATATATATATATATATATATATTGATAGCATTATGAATGTTATACATAGAATACATCACACATTAAAAAATTATGATCAAATAATATTATATTCTATTGCTATGTATGTACATTATATTAGATTAATATGTAAACATCATATATGTTCTAGCTAACACTCATATAATAGAGCTTTTTATTTTGAGGAAAGTTTTTTCATAGGTTCAACAACTCCCCTAGAAATAGGGGTTGTTCATATGGGTATGTCATAGAGATTAGACTATTATAATGCAGTTAGAGTACAATGTTTAGCACAGAAACTTAGAATACAAAAATAAGACTTAGGTAAACACATTGGGAAATAATGACATAGATCGGTTATAGTTGCACAAAAATTAGAATAAATTGACATTAATGCCTAAATTGTGACAATATCACCATATGGTGATACTTTATAATGTATGGAAGTATGATCTAGTAGCCTTAGTTTTATAAAAATATAGATTAGCTAAAAAATTACACCAGGTGCAATCCAAGTTTCCAAAAGTTCAATTATAGATTTACTAGTTTATATCAGATTCATACTAGTTTAGCTCAAATTCATACCAGTTTTCTTAGATTGGGGGCATCATGCATGACATAATCAATCCCATTTTTATTATATATATATATATATATATATATAAAATTAAAAATTAGTCTAGAATTCATATGCTTAGATATCAATTTTGGGTCATGTACATGACACATTATTTCCATATGTTCACTTACAAATTTTTTGATCAAATGAAATGACACACTACATTTCATCATCTATTATATATACATAATACACCATATTCAATGTTACATACAATTTTCATGACTTACTCCATCTATAGTGGTTGGCATTCATGAGTATACTAGATTCACCTAATATACCTGAATGGCCACAGAGCTAAAATCTCTAGTTAGACATTTCTAGTTACATCACATATTTTTATTTTTAGATGCATCTAATACACATGGGTAGGTAATGATGGATTCATAGTATACTTTAATTCTTGATCCACCTACATGAGAGGGTTGGAAAGACCATCAATATAATCTAAGTTATTCATAGGTTATGATCCACCAAGTAGTGGTGGGCAATGATGGATTCAAAAATGGATTAAGTTAATGAGCCACCCACACATTATGATTGAGCAAGCCCTTATCTTAGTCCAAGCTATTCATTGGTTGATAACTATATACAAGCACACACATAGGTTGTCACAAAGCTTATGCATTGGTTCACATACATAGTCAGGCTTATTCACTCCTTTCCTCTCTCTTATGCCTTTACTTGGTTTTGTCCTTTCTTTTGATATCTCATAATTAAGGATTTTTGTATGCATGTTTCACTTTTAGGATATGTAATGGATCATGATTCACATACTCAAATCTATATTCATGGGCTTCACCTCTTAGGTAACTATAGGTATGCTTTTTTTTCCTTTATCCTAGTCATTTTACTTTGCTACATTTATAGAGTAAAAGGGGGAATATAATCACCTAAAAATGACACTTGAGTATTAATATTGTTACTTGAGACCACTGATTCCTAATCTAGCACCACACCAATCATAGGTCCTATTTTCATACTTATCTAGCCTTTATGTGGGCCATAAGAATCATTAGTCATTCCTAAAGTCGTCCTATACCCTCATTCTTACATCTTGGTCCTTTGTTCCTTTGGTTATACCACTTGGATAATAGTGTCATAATAGGGAAAATAGTGCCACATGGTAATAGTATCCCAATTTTGGTGTTTTTTTCCTTTCCCTCATTTTCCACAAATGGATATCTTTTCAAATCTTAGAGCTCCTAGACCCTTTTATCACCCACACAAGCAGTAAAACAATATGTATACATGACTTTTATCCTTATAACCACTAGATGGAAATGAGATGAAAATTACACATACAAACTCAGAATAAGTTTTACAAAATTAACATTATCAATCACTAATTATGCCTTACATCTACATACCATCATCTACAACATTCCTAAGATCACATTACTTAGATTTCCATTCTCAATCACATTCAAAGAACTCAGGTCTATAATCATACTATCTTCATTTGCACTTTAATCAACACTTAGGTGGGGATAACCACATTAGGTTTGATCCTTCTTTGAAGTAATGGTATGTAGGAAACTCTCATCATAGTAGGGTGTTGAGGATGTCCAACCTACCCCACTAACAAACACACTTTACTACTTATATTAAGTAGATGCCCTAGTAACATGGAGCATTAGGGGTTATATTGATGCCTCTAAGTATACCATAAATGTCCATAGTGTTCAAATAACACTTCTCATTTTAGAATTCTAGGAATCTAAAGCATGAGTAGCAAGTTTTGGCAAATTATGTTACCTATGGTGAAATAATGGAAAAAAAATGTTTAACTATCCCACAAAATTTATATTAATTGATGGTTGGGAGCCACCATGGACCAAATATTTTCAAACTGTAAGTATTTATGATAATACTAGTGAAAAATGATCAAATCTTAAACTATAGAATAATCTAAATGGGCATTTACAATGAAATCTAAACTAAAGTGATCTGGTTAAAAAAGAATCAAAAGAGAAGGGTAAGGCACAAAGAGAATAAGTGATTGTTAATCTTAGCCTCAAAAATTATGAAAAAGTTTTAATTATGAATGATTATACATTTAACTAGTATATAATGCAAAATATCATTAACTCAGATCTCACTACACACTAGGCAAACCTCCAAGGATGATATAAAGAAGTACAAGTAAGAACTAAATTTACTTTAAAGATTTGCTACCACACTCATATAGCATTTTCACATTCTAATTAAGACAAAATAAAATGAATTAAATTCAATATCATTAATCTAATCTTGCATAATAATAAATTATCAACCCTATAATCAAATATGCAACTTAGAATTCATAGAAACTGTTTAGGTTTAAGACTTAAGACTAGCAATTGAGAGAAAATCCACGTAATAATTGACACAAATAAACTTGGACAATATTTTCAAATTTCCTTGATTATATTAAGTGCTCAAAGTATACAATATTTTCTCAAAATTTTATCCCTTTAAAAAATGGTAGTATTACCTTTTATAGGAGAACAAGGTAGTATACTAGTTAGTCATAATATAAAAATGTACAAAAAATAAGGACAACTATCCTTTTTATACAAGGTTCTAGAATACACTTGTATTTATAAACTAAACTAACCTAAAGGAAAATATGATAATAAACTATCATATGCCTACAATAATATTCCATAACTAAAATGTTACAATTCTTCACAAAAGTGGAATATTAACTAATTGGCTAGTGGGCCATGTACCTAGGAACTTGCTTGTTACTACTGAAAGATGTTCATATCCTTTTGATACTCCTCATCATCTTTTAAGAGTCTCTCTAGTTCCTATAAACATGTACTTAAACTATGGATCCTTTCAAAAACTATTCCAAATATTGCATCCAACTATCCCAAACTAATTTTTTTGAGCCCAAGAATTTGCCTTTCAATCTAGATATTGATTAACCCTATTATTTTGTCCTTTGAGGCTTGCTATTTAGTCATTGTGTTATACTACACCAATTCACTCTACCTCAACTTTATTATTTTCAATGCATCAAACATGTCAAAGAAGGATTCATCAAGCAAAATTTATATTTTGATGCTTTTCAAGCCTTTGAGGAATTTTGAACTTATTCACTTGTTATTTCCTTCAGTATAGAAGTGTAATATGTTTTGAGCTACCCATGGGACCCAAGAACACCATGTGTTATTAATTTACTTTAAAAATACAAGCATTCAAGCCTTGGTGACATTTTTCACCTTACCCACCAAAAGGCAAGTGAGGCAATCTTCAAAAAGAGCCTAGAGCTTATAAAACCCTGAGGACCTACCATGTGTCAAACTTAGATGTTAGCGTAGACTCTTGACCAAATTTTTACCTTTGCACCATCCTTCTTGATACTAGGAAGGCTGAAAGATCCTTTTGATCCTTAAAAATACATTCATTACTTATAAAATAAAATGAACATGTCTTTACCTTGTAGATTTGATGAATTTGACCTAGGCATTTTCATAAGATAAAGTCTTAAGATTCCCCTATGATAACCACATGTCTTTCATTTGGTCATATTTCAATTATTAACCTCAGTCACCAAAACATGTTGAAGATGCAACATGACAATTTCATCTAGGGCCTTAGAACTTTTCTGCTTCAAGCATAAGGAAATAATTCAATGTATGCAAAGAGATTTGGATACATCTATATCTTTTCATAGTAAATATTCAATCACACAAATCTTCATTTTTGTCACTTTGTGCTTGTATGGCACTTATTTGGCATCTATCTATTAATTTTTGTAGCATTTTTATTAAATGCCTTCAAAGCACTAGCCATTTTTATTTAAAATTTGCCATTTGATTCATGTCGCTCAATTAGGATCCAAGGATCAATATGGGCCATTGATTACAATTTGGGACTTCACCCATTATTAACTATCTTTATATCGATCCCTATGGTTGTGCCACTTTTCACCCTCATAATATTTTTGAGCTCTATATCCTACACTAGTCACATATTGAATGTGTATCTCCCATGTGTCAAACTCATGGGATCTCATAGAATCATTAAATAGTCATCGATGATTTTACATTGTTAGATCATCTGGGCTTGACAAAGTATGAGTCATTAATCCTATGAGATGAAAGGAATTTAATCATTACATGACTATAATAAAGGATTTAGGTTAAAATTCTTTTATCTGTGTCTATTTCATATTAATGAAGATTCTATAGACTTAGGTTAAAGGATTTTATGTTAAATTTTAAAGTATAATATCAAATGACCCATTAAATGATATAAAACATGCCCCATTATCTAGGTAAAATATTTGGATAGATTGAATTTCATGGCCTTATGGACATAAATTATGGCCTCACAGACATTAGATGATGTTCATGAGAACATTAAATTTAATCTTGTGAATTTATTTAGGTTCAGTGGGATTAAAGTTAACAGTCATGTGTGCATCAATGATAGCCTCAAGAAGTCAAATTATGGTCACATGATCATCAATTTTAAGCTTGTCAAGTTATTATATTTCATGGATCTCATATTCAATTTTCTCCATCTAATTAGGAGAAACAATAAAGTGAAAACCATCTAATCAATATCCAAGTTAGTAAATGACATTAGTTTATTTGGTCTTTAATGACTATGAGAGTGACATGTGGTGGCTTTGTAGGGCTTTCTAGGCCTTTTGACTTTTTAATGTTGTTTTTTCTCCATTTGATCCCTCAATCTTTATAAGGTGAGAGTTGTTTATTATGATATAGATAATCACACATGATTGGTCCAAAGTACCAAATGTTTAGGTTCATCAAGTTTTCCTCGCTCCATCATATTATCCCCTCATGATGAAGTGTAGTTTATCAGATCTACAAAGAAGTGAGGTATTTAATTTAGGGCTTAAGGTGATAAGGAATTAGGCTAAAGCATTAATACTAAGGTCCCATTCATTTTAATAAATATAATGAGGCCTTAGGATTAAGATTATAGGCTAAATAAGTAACAAAGGAACCATGATATAAAAATTAAAAGTGACCCTACTAGCATGAATATTAGACTCGATTAGAAATCGAGGAAATAAAGGATGAAAATAAAAAGGACCAAGTAGGACTTTCAGGTTAAGGTTTGGTCTTGTTAATAAATATGACTAATCCTTAATATGAAAATTAAGCTTAAGTCCAAAGTAATTTGAAATATTCTCACCAAATGAATTTTTTTAGCAAGGGTTTATACTAAGTTTTTTCGAGGGGAGCTTTTAGAACATGAATTCAAATTCAATTTTTTACAAACCAAAAGTTAGTGAAAAATTGAATAGAATTAATCTATAAGTTCTAAGCATGATCTCTTCATAAGGGTTCCTTGAAATCTACAATTATAAGAAACAAAGACTAATTATAAGAAACATTAGGAAATCTCAAAGTAAAACCATAAACTAGTAATCCAAATCTATCAAAGTGGATGATCTTCAAATTCTAACAATGATCTAATCACATTTAGTTTTTAGTGTTTAGGGTTCAAAGTGTCTTAAGGGCCCCAATTTTAAAAAATGGTGGGTATGTTAACCTCAAAAAATGGACACTTATAAGGGAAACATAGTAATATGTTAGAACTTAGAGACTCTAGTTCAAACAAACAATTGTGTCATCCACTCCACTCAATCAATGCCATTATCCAGATCATTTTAAGGTTGAAATAAACCTTTGACTTGTAGAGTTAGGTTCAAACATTAAGACATAGCCATGTCATGTGTGTAATTTTAATCCACTTATTTATTTCCATGGGATTTGGGAGACAACTTCTAGGTTTCATATCTTTAATCATTAACATTAACTTGGAGCATGTTTAGATATCCATTAAGAACCATGCTTCTAGTTTAGGGAGGGCTTAGGCATTGTTCTACTACTACTAAAATGTCCATAGCCTTGATAGAGATTCCTTTGGATCCACTCATGGCCTTTATCTATTTCCATATAGGAATCCATAGCTCCAGTGGAGATTACCAAAATCACCTATGCTTGAAAATATTTTGATTTTACATTAAATTCTTATTTTTGTATTTTTAGATATTCTATGATTTTAGAAAGGTTGAGAACTAGGGTAGCTAGGTTTAAGGATTTGGTAAACTGTTTGATCCTCATATAATCACCTATGGCTAAAACCATTCTCCCAAATAAATATGTTTATTAAGTGCAAGCATGACTGTGTCTTAATAGATTAATATTTCATCCTAAAAGTGTAAATCTTCTTAAAACTAAGTTTAGGTCAAGACAATGTTCAATTTCTCATGGAACCATTAGCCTCTTTCATCAATATTTTCTAGTTTATTTAAATCATAATTTTAGGATCACATTTAGGACCTATGGTTAGCATATGTATTAGGTTCATACCCACATTCCTAAATTTTGAGAGTTTCAAGAAAACTAAATATACTTTAAGCTCAAGGTTGTCCAAAAGGACTTACTAAAAAAAATGATCAAGGAAAAAAAAATCAAACACACAAAAAAAAGAAGAAAAGGAAGAAACAAAAGGAAATAAACAAATATGTACATGTTCATATATAAACAAGAGATAGGAAGGAAATAACTAAAAGAAACTAACTAGCCTACCTATATTAAGTCCAACCATATTACTAATTTACTCCATAAAGACCTTAAGGAGAGTAACATAAAAGTAATGGTTGAGGTACTACCAATTTGTGGGTAGTGTGAACTCTTCTCCTTGTAAGTTTTTGAGTCTAAATGTGTTGTTATCAAGTGTGTTTACAATCTTATAAGGTCCAATCCATAACAGTGTGAACTTGTCATGCTTGCCCTTAGGCTTAGATGCTTTGTCCAAAAGGATAATTAATTCCCCTTCTTTGAATACCTTGATCTTTGATCTCTTTTCAAACCAACTCTTCATCATGGTTTGATGTTTACTAAAATTAGCAAAGGCTTCTTCCCATGCATCTTCCATCTAGATGATGTCTAGAAATATTGAACTTTTAAGCTCTTTTCTTTCTTCCATATATTCTTGTATGAATTTGTACATAGGAAATTTGAGAGTGATAGGAAATATAAGATCTTGGCCATATACAAATATAAATGGTGATGCTTTTAAGTCTTGATTGATCCTTATCCTATCTTCCCATAGGGCATAATTGAGAAGCTTATGCCAAGTCTTGGGCTTGTATACAATAGACGTATTGATTTCTTTCATCAAGATCTTATTGGTAAACTTAAACACTCTATTTACTTGAAGATAATGGTTGGATGAAAACTTGAGACAAATGCTATTTTCATACGCCTATTCTATCATCTCTATGGATATAAATGTAAATCCATTGTCAGACACTAGAGAGACTAGAGTTCCAAATATGGTACATATATTTTCCTCCAATAAATTTATCACATCTTTAGTCTTGAATTATTTAGTGGCTACAATTTTCGTTCACCTTGTGCAATAATCTATGGTATTCATGATATACTTGTGACCTTTTGATGAATTGGGGTTGATTACCCCTATAAATTCCAACCCCCACTGTGCAAAGGGTTTATCAACCATGACTAGTTGTAAAGGCATTATTGCCTTTGGTTATTTGGTGCTAAGGATTTGGAATGAGTGACATTATCTCACATGATTATGATCATCTTTGAAAATAGTTGGCCAATAGTAACTAGCTCTAACGATATTGTGTGTTGTTGGCCTTTTAGATGGGTGCCCATTACCAAACTTCTCATTGAAGGTGCTCATGATTTGGGTAGCTTCTTATTTTTAGAGACATCTTAGGTAGACCTATTAAAATTTATTTCTTTATGAAACCCCATATTTGATCAGATAATGGGCTACCTTGAGCCTAAGGGCACTCTTTTGCTCCCTAGTTAGTCTTGTAATATAAGAACCATTAATTAGTAAATGAATGATAGAATCATACCACTCACTAGCTTAAATGCTTTGTTGATCAACTTGTATAATAATTAGATTATGGATGATATTAGAAATCATTGAAATTAGACCTTGGCACCTTACCAACTTTGAAATTTTCATTTTTATGTCATATTCTTGAAAAACTAGCATCCATTTACCTATACATTCTCCAAGCTCATTCTGGATTAACATGAGTTTTATGGTAGGGTCAAGTAGAATAACATGCAAATTATTTATAAAGATATCATGCATAAATTTATTCACTACCTTAACTAATGCATATACTTGTTTATCAATCAATGAATAGTTTAGTTCAACATTCCTAATATTATTGTGCATAAAATATATTGGGTGATCACACCCATCAACCTTTTAAGTTAAAATTGTAGCCATAGTATGGTCAGATGCAAAATAATAGAGATATTAGTCCTTTGAAAAGTCAAGACTGGAGCTAGACTAATTACTTCTTTTATGTCATTGATTACCTTTCTAAATTCCTCATTCCATGAGACCTTGGCATCCTTCTTTAGCATGTCATTCAATAGCTTTACAGTCTCTACAAAGCTATAAATGAACTTTATTATAAAGTTTATCTTATCAAAATATGATTTTATCTCATTTATACTATTTGGAGGCTCTATCTTAGATATAACTTCCACTCTTTCAAGATCGATAGAGACCCCATATTTAGTTATGAAATGGCCTAAAAATTTGCCTTTAGTAACATAAAAGATTATTTTCTTAGGGTTGAAGGAGATTTCATACCTACATCTCTCAAATACTTGTTGTAAATGCATAAATTTATTTTCCCTATTTTTAAAAAAAATGTTAGATCATCCATATATATAATGATACACTTACCAATTAGATCTTAGAAGGCATGGTCCATGTCCCTTTGAAGATTAGCTCCCATGTTTATCAATATAAAAGGTATTATTTTGTAAGCAAAGGTACCCCATTTAGCTATGAAAGTTGTCTTCATTATATCTTCCTTGTCAACCAACACTTGGTTGTAGCCTGAAAACCCATCAAGAAAAGACATCATGGTTGATCTTGAAACAATTTGTATCACCTAGTCAAGATAGGGAAGATGATAATTATCCTTTTTAGATGCTTTGTTCAAAATTATAAAATAAATACATAGCTTATCTCACCATTATTCTTTTTTATTGGCACCAAATTTTCCACCCGAGTAGAATGTCTAATGGGAAACACAATTCTAGCATCTAGTAATCTCTTGAACTCTTTGAAGATCATTGGTTCTAAGATAGGGTTCATAGGTATTTACTTTTACATGAATGGTTTACAACTTTATTTAAGGGGTATATTATGGGTGATGACTCTTGGATCAATGATATTTAATTCATCATAGGACCAAGTTATGACATCCTTGTACTTGTTTAACAATTCTTTGACTCTCTTATTCTTGATGTTAGTACAAGATTTTCCAATGTTAACTAGTTGAGGTTGATCTTGAGGACCAAAATCAATTGAATTGTAATCATTCTCACTTACTTTGGGAATATTAAAAACCTTAGCCAACGTGTCTTGATCAAATAACCTCTCTAAGGTAATCATGCCTTTGGGAATCTTATTGTCATTTAGTTTAATGACTTTGTCATCAAGCCTTCTCTAAGTACATTTTCATTAGTCTTGTTGGTTGAATATTTTTTCAATCAGCGTATTGATAAACAAAATAGTTTTGAACATCCAAAGTAGGAAGATTGGTCAGCCAAATGTGTAGGTTTACCACATCAAAAGGGGACTAATATCTCCTCTCATCAAGGGGAGGTTCCCTATATATATATATATATATATATATATATATATATATAAACAGAAAATAATACTCAAGGGTAGGATAAATCATCCATCTCTCTTTTTTTAGAGATGATGCATGTAAATCAAAGGAGAAATCTTAGGGATAATGACAAAAATCACTCCTCTTCTTTCAGAAGTACCATTCAACAAACCACAAGAATCTTTTTTGTAGTAATTGCAAAATGTAACCAAGGTCGTAGTAACCAACAAATTGAGATGTAGCACAAAGTCTCCACCTAAATTGCCCAAGAGTGAGATACGAAGGAAAATGAGGGCACAAAGTCATCCCAAGGTCCTTTACATAGAAACAAAAAGAAAACACACTAAATGCAATTATGGGGGCACAAAGTCTCTCCACAGTTGGCTTCAGGATGCCTTCTTGACTACTTTCACTAATTCTGCTTATTAAATTAAAGGAACAAAAAATATATTAAGGAAAAAGACATAAGAATAGTTTCCCCAAGAACAAAGATATCACAGCATAAAGTCTAAAAAGTCACTTGCTTTCTTATTCCAATAACAAAATATGATCAACAATCTAAGCTCAAAGTCTCAGTAATGCCTTTCAATTTGGGTAGAGTTTTGTTTTTGATAATCAGAGAGAGATCCATTTACAATAAAAGAGAGTCCCTTATATAGCCTCTTCAAGAAGGACTCAAGAACATTAACACATCATGTTTCATTAAATTTTGTTAAGAAGATAGGCTAGATTTTAGGGGAATTTACCCATTTGATTTTCTCAATGTAGAGAAATAGATCATTCTATTGAAAGTTTGCATCTTTCAATGTCCACCTGGTGATCTAATTCTAGAAACATATCTGATGTGTAAATGTTTTTGATCCTTTCTCATCATTCTTCCTTTTTTAGTTAATTAAATCAGGTCCTTGATTCAATTTGATGCATCTGTTCCTTAGTTGATTCCTGTTGATCTTGGCCTTAAATCCTTTAAATGTATCCATAGATTTAAACCTATAAGGATCAATAGATATTTCATTGTTGCAACTTTGACGTCTACAGGCATGTCACTTTCCTCGACAATTGCTTTGGCTTTGTCATTTGAGCTTTCTCAGAGGGGACCTGCCCTTCAAGCCTTGATAAATGATCTACTTTGGGTTGAGAAGATCCCCCTGCAAGGGTATCTTCCCTTTGGGCGGTCTTCGAATGGACTTCAGGCTTCTTTCTTTCGACAGGTCGCTAAGTTCTTTAGCTGTTCTTTAAGGATTTTCAAAATCAATGGATATTTTATGAACCTTGAAATTGACATTCACACATTCATCACTACATTTGAATTTCCAATGGCTAGTTTGTCATTCTTGACTTTGATGCCTTTGGGCGCATTACCCCTTGGGATTTATTTAGCTTTGTCTTGATTCAACCTTTTTTGCTACTTATTTCCTTTAGATTTCTTATTTTTCATCCTCTCGAAGGGGAGGTGACCCTTTGGCTTTGGGGAAGTGTCCTTTAATTTGGTAGCTGAGAGTCCCCTACAAGGGCACCTGCTCTTCAGGGTCCTTCAGTGGCCTTTTGTCTTCAGCATCCTTCAAAGCTTTCCCATGGACTTTTTCTGTGGACACTTTCCCACAGACTTTTTTCGCAGACATCTTCCTGTGGACTTTCTCCATGAACATTTTCCCATGGACAAAAATTCCACAGACAATTTCCCATGGACAAAAATTCTGGGAGAATTGTTTTGGCTACCTTGTCTTTGGCCTTCAAAAATTCTTTCAGGCTTTCCTCCCACAACTTACCCAAATTTCTTCAGACTTTTTGTCTGAAGGAATTTCTTTGAATCGAAGTCTGAAAGAATTATGCCTTTGTCTTTCGACTACCTTAAACAAAATTCTGAAAGAACTTACCTTTGTGGCTTCCTTGAAAATGACCCTTCCAAAGGGTGCTTTTTTTTACCAAGTTCCCTCCACAAGGGCACTTGTCCTTTAGGAGGCTCTCTTAAACTTTTGCATTGAACCGCTCCTTTGAACCAACCATTGAACCAAGATTTGAACCAAGCTTTGAACCCTTTGATTGAACCAAAAGCCATTAAATCATTTGATGAACTGACTGAACTGAAGCATTGAACCAATTAAATTGAACAAAATTTGGTTCAATGGTTCACTCCCTTTGATTTGGCTAAGTCCTCATTAAACTAAATGTGTTGAACCTGTTGAACCTTGAACCCGAATGGTTCAATGGTTCAACAATTTAATGGTTCAAGCCTCAGAAACTTGTTGAACCTTGATTGAACCTACTTGTAAAAGCCTTTAAACTTGACTGTAGAAGCCTTTAAACCTAGAAGTAGTTAAACTCTTACTATTGATGTTGAAGCTTTGAACCTATTGAGTCTGTTAAACCAAAATGGTTCAAGGCTCAATGGTTCAATCCTTGCTTAAAAGCTTGCCGATGAACTCTTTTGGTTGAACCTGGTCATTGAACCAACTTTGAGATCACCTAAGTGTTGAAAGCTTGCTTCTTTCCTACAGAGTCCATAGAAATCGACCTATGAAGCCCATTGAACTTGACCTACAGAGTTTCATAGATTTCTCTTCATGTAGAGTCCATAGATTTCTCTTCCTATAGAGTCCATAGATTCAAGCCTATAGAGTCCATAGATTCAAACCTATAGATTTCATAGATTTTTGAGAAGCTTGAAAAATGAGAAATTTGAATGCCCAAGAAAAATTTCAAAAAGGGAAGAGACAATTTTGGTCTATAGGACCAAAATGGTTCAAATGTTGTCCCAAAAATGAGTGATATTTTTGGGGGACAATAGCTAGCTCCAGTTGGGGAACTTCTATCAATTGTAAAAAATAATTGAAGGGAGTGTAAACCGGAATCTCTAGTGCCTTGAAGTATGCCATTGGGCTATGGAGTCATGTTACCCAAAAATGGAAGGCATCAAAAAAGGAAACAAACAAAACAAAATAGAATTAAAAATTATACAAATATACATATGTACAGATACAACGATCTAATACTTCAAGAGTTGAAGTGTTTTAGATGATGCTTCTTGAGAGGTAGTGAAAATAGCACTCTATCCTGATAAACTCATAAGAAGGCATTTTGTCCCTAGAAATGGTGACGAGCAAACAGAACTCTCCACTAAGAAACCAATTTTTTGCATCTTTCTCTTGGCTCTTTCTTATTTTTGCCCCATGACAAGATGTGGTCTTCAATTTGAAAGCCATAACTCCTTGCTTTCTTGGTGAAGGGTTTCTTTGCCTAATTTTGATTTATAGTAGCATGGTCCATTACCATAATTGGTTGTTCTTCTAGTTCAGTCCAGCACATGATTAGATTGTCTACATCAAACTCCTGACAAACTATCAGCTTAGCATCTCCTTTGATATGAAGGAGTTTGATCTCTTCATCTTGAGAAATCTTCAATCTAAGCAACATAGATTCACATCCAGATATGTTGTTGGTGTTGTTAAATTTCAAATTACATGAAGGAAGAATATCTCCTTGAGGAGATATCAACACAATCCTGACTCTATTGTTGGTGGAAGAATTGCTACCATTGGATTCCAAGATCTAAGCATCAGTAGAAGCTGATCTCTTATCAGATATCTCTTCATTAGAGATGGAAAATCCTTCCTTATTTATACTACACCCTACCAATTCTCTTGATGTCTTGTTTGGATCAATTCCTAGATTGTCAACTATAGGACTTTCATTTGTAGAAACATGAACATTCTCTGTGGTTAAGAAATAATTACCCCTGCCTAGAGATTCATACATAATTTGTGCTACAGGGGCTGACGTTTGGGTGACCACGTATTTTGCCTCCTTTTCAAGGAGATATATCTTCATATTGCCTTTGACAGGGATTCTTTCCTTGGTCAAATCCATGCTTAATTCTCCTCCCATGTCCTTACAAAAAATTCATCCACAAAAAATGCCATAGGATGCTGTGATGCCAGCCACCAAGACAGTCATCTTGATCTTCTTGTCTAGAAAGGCTACAAATGCAAATTAGGCATCTTTGATTTGCCCCAGTAGTGGTACTTGCTTATTCTCCATGGGGAAACATCTCCCAAATATCTTGGTTAGTGTGAGGCCTAGAAACTCAGCTACTGTAGTAGGCATGACATTGTCAGATGCCCTAGAATCAATGATGTTATTGTTGAGTTGATAACCATTTATCACTAAGGAAACATAGAAAGGTTCTATTTTCCTAGGGGAAACTGGAGGAGTAATGACAAGATTATTTGGAATGGGCATGTTCTTTGGGGAATCATGAATTATTTTCATAACCTCTTGTCTTGTAGGGATGGTTTGGTTCTTGACACATTAGACCAACTTATCCAATTGATCAAGATTGGACTACAAATATTCAAATTCAGACATTTAAATTTTGGTCTTTTTGACATGATCAATTATGTCAAATGGTTGAATTAGACTAGGAACAGAAGAAAGCATTTCAACCTTTTAGGTTTTATGAGGGATGGGATGAGGGGTGGTTTGCAAAATTAAAGTAGAAGATGAAGGTGAAATTGATGTACTTATTTTTTGGATGATCCCCAGATCCTTTGACTAGAAAGGTAGAGTGGTTTCACACTTTGCAATTGTAATTGCTAGTTGAGGTTGCTCCTCTATCTTCTTTTTATCAGATTGATGGACTGATTGGTTTTTGGACCTGGTAAACACTACATATGATCCATTAATAGCTTCTCCTTTGCTTCTGGGTTCATCTTGGTAATTCAAGAAACTAATGTGGGAGTCGCTAACTAATTCTTGTTGATCCTCTGTGAAGAGATCAGTGTCATTTTCTTGCTCAATCTCAGGCTAGGAAGAGAAAGAATGTTTTATTTCCAAATATCCAACTGCTAAGTTGGTTAGAGGAGCTTCAAGGGCAAGTTTCCCTTCTGGGGGAGGAAGATGATCTAGCTGCCCTTGATTCCTGGCAGCATTACCTTGATATAACTGATTTGGAAATGTCCTTCTTGGCATATCTCTATATGAAGGAGTAGAAGACATAACTTGTGCCATTTTTCTTTTCAAGGCTAGAAGTTCATTTTCTAGCTTTTGCACCATTGGATCAGTGGTGCCTATAGATGAATATTGAGAAGATGATGAGGGTTTATTTCTATTTGTATCTCTTTTTATCTTCCCTTCTAAAATGAGATCATCTTCTACCTCAGTGGCCAAAAGTTGAGTTGTAGCAAGATCTATTTGACCAACACATCTCAAAAGAAAACTCACTTCAGGTAATTGAGAATTAATGAAGAAGAATTTGAGATTCTTAGCTGTAGGTCGAGCAATTACAAGAATTCTATTTCACAGTTTGTCAAACTTGGCTATGAAGTCCCTCATTGGTTCATGAGGTTCTTCTTCATCTATGTAAGTTGAACCAGAAGTGCATGTGCATCTTTTTTAGGTTTGAATATGGCTTCAAACTTAGCTTTGAGGGTATTCTAATCAGTTACTGACTAATCCTATAGATGATAAAACTAATCTGCAACATCACCTTGTAATGTTTCTACAAATAGCCTAACTACTACATCTTCAAATTCTACTCCAATTATGCCACAAGATATGCTGAAAGCTGCAATGTGTTCATCAGGATGAACTTTCCCATCACCATAGACTTTGGGGAAATTTTTCCTTGAACTGCATGGAAGCTCATGTAGAGGTGGAGTAAGATTGAGAGGACCAAAAGAATTACCCCAGGGACCTTGAACTGCCATTATAGGATTATGAAAAGGAGGAATAAAAAATCTCAAAGGGTTAATTATTAGCAAAGCTTTATCAACAATAAAAGTGGGTACTTCATTTGGTAATGGATATCTGACTTTATTAGGAGGAAAGCTCTTGGTTCATTAGAGGCGAGATGGTGAAGGAAACAAATCAAAATTACTTTACTATACCAACTCGAATATAGGGTCAATAATACCTTTAGCCCTTTGGCTTTATGTATACCTTGAATCTGTTAGATTGTGAAACAAAAATGGAAAAGAATTGACCTTGCTTTAGTTTGAAGCTTGAGGCTTTAAACTATGCATTCTTTCCCAGCAACTCTAGTTTTGTAGACCAGATAAAATAATGGAGGTGGAGGAAGATGGTAAGGCTATAAATGGATAATAGGTAAGACATGAAATAGAGTTTCCAAAGTTTGTAATGGATAAGGATTATAATGATAATGGGTTATATCCCCAGTGGAGTCACCAAAAACTATTGGTTGAATATTTTGTCGATCAATGCACTAATAAACAAAATAGGTTTGATCATCCAAAGTAGGAAGATTGGTTGGCCAAATGTGTAGGTTTACCACATCAAAAGGGGACTAATCTCTCTTCTCATCAAGGGGAGGTTCCCTATATATATATATATAATAATAATAATAATAATACTCAAGGGTAAGATAAATCATCCATTTCTCTTTTTTTAGAGATGATGTGTGCAAATCAAAGGAGAAATCTTAGGGATAATGACAGAAAGCACTCTTCTTTTAGAAGTACCATTCAAAAAACCACAAGAATCTTCCTGGTAGTAATTTCAAAATGTAACCAAGGTTGTAGTAACTAGCAAATTGAGATGTAGCATAAAGTCTCCACCTGAATTTCCCAAGAGTGAGATACGAAGGACAATGAGGGCACAAAGTCATCCCAAGGTCTTTTACACAGAAACAAAAAGAAAACACACTAAAGGCAATTGTGGGGGCACAAAGTCTCTCCACAGTTGGCTTCAGGATGCCTTCCTGACTACTTTCACTAATTTTGCTTATTAAATTAAAGGAATAGAAAATATATTAAGGAAAAAGACATAAGAATAGTTTCTCCAACAACAAAGATATCATAGCACAAAGTCTAAAAAGTCACTTGCTTTCTTAATCCAATAAAAAAATATGATCAACAATCTAAGCTCAAAGTCTCAGTAATGCCTTTCAATTTGGGCAGAGTTTTGTTTATGATAATTAGAGAGATCCACTTACAATAAAAGAGAGTCCCTTATATAGCCTCTTTAAGAAGGACTCAGGAATAGTAACACATCATGTTGAATTGAATTTTGTTAAGAAGATAGGCTAGAATTTAGGGGCATTTACCCATTTTCTTTTCTCAATGCAGATAAATGGGTCATTCTATTGAAAGTTTGCATCTTTCAATTTCCACTTGGCGATCTGCTTTTAGAAACATATCCGATGCGCAAATGTTTTTGATCCTTCCTCATCATTCCTCCTTTTCTAGTTAATTGAATCGGGTCCTTGATTTAATTTGATGCATATATTCCTTAGTTGATTCCTATTGATCTTGGCCTTAAATCCTTTAAATGCATTTGGGTCTGTAGATTTAAGCCTACAAGGATCAATGGATATTTCATTGTTGCAACTTTGACGTCTATGGGCACGTCACTTTCCTTGACAATTCCTTTAGCTTTGTCATTTGAGATTTCTCAGAGGAGACCTAACCTTAAAGCCTTGATAAATGATCCACTTTGGGTTGATAAGATCCCCCTGCAAGGGTATCTTCCCTTTGGGTGGTCTTCGAATGGCATTCGGGCATTTTTCTTCCAGCGAGTCACTAAGTTCTTTGGCTCTTCTTTAAGGCTTTTCAAAATCAATGGCTATTTTAAGAACCTTGAAATTGATGTTCATGTACCCATCACTACATTTGAATTTCCAATGGCTAGTTCACTATTCTTGACTTTGACATCTTCAGGTGCATCAACCCTTGGGCTTTCTTCATCTTTTTCTTGATTTAGCCTTTTCTACTACTTGCTTCCTTCAAATTTCTTATTTTGCATCTTAACAAAGGGGAGGTGACCCTTCAGCTTTGGAGAAGTGTCCTTTAATTTGGCAGCTAAGAATTCCTTGCAAGGGCACCTACCCTTTGGGGTCCTTTGGCAGCCTTTTGTCTTCGACATCCTTTGGAGCTTTCCCACAGACTTTTTCTACAGACACTTTCCCATGGGCTTTTTCCATGGACATTTTCCTGCAGACTTTTTCCATGGACATTTTCCCATGGAATTTTTCCATAGACATTTACCTGTGGACTTTTTCTACGGACATTTTCCCACAAACTTTTTTCACAGACATTTTCCTATGGACAAAAAGTCTATAGACAATTTCCCATAGACAAAAAGTCTGTGAGAATTGTTTCGGCTGCCTTGTCTTTGGCCTTTGAAAATTCTTTCAGGATTTCCTCCCATAGCTTACCCAAATTTCTTTGGAATTTTTATCTAAAGGAATTCCTTCAGACATAAGTCTAAAAGAATTATGCCTTTGTCTTTCGACTACCTTAAACAAAATTTTGAAAGAACTTACCTTTGCGCCTTCCTTGAAAATGACCCTTCTGAAGGGTGCTTTTGTCGACCAAGTGCCCTCTTTAAGGGCACTTGTCCTTCAGGAGGCTCTCTTGAACTTTTACATTGAACCACTCCTTTGAAGCAAGCTTTGAACCAAGCTTTGAATGAAGCTTTGAACCCTTTGATTGAACCAAAAGCCATTGAACCATTTGATGAACCGATTGAGTGAAACGAAGCATTAAACCAACTGAATTGAACCAACTTTGGTTCAACAGTTCAATGGTTCATTCCCTTTGATTTGGCTAAGTCCTTTTGATCCTCATTGAACCAAACATGTTGAACTTGTTGAAACTTGAACCTGAGTGGTTCAATGGTTCAACGGTTCAATGGTTCAAGCCTCAAAAACTTGTTTAACCTTGATTGAACCTATTTGTATAAGCCTTTAAACCTGAATGTAGAAGCCTTTCAACCTAGAAGTAGTTGAAATCTTGCTGCTGATGTTGAACCTTTGAACCTATTGAGCCTATTGAACCAAAATGGTTCAAGGTTCAATAGTTCAATCATGGCTTAGAAGCTTGCCGATGAACTCTTTTGGTTAAACCTAGTCATTAAACCAACTTTGAGATCTCCTAAGTGTTGAAATCTTGATTCTTTCCTATAGAGTCCATAGAAATCAACTTGTGAAGCCTATTGAACTTGACCTATAGAGTCCATAGATTTCTCTTCCTTCAAAGTCCATAGATTTCTCTTCTTGTAGAGTCCATAGATTCAAGCCTATAGAGTCTACAAATTCAAACCTATAGTGTCTGTAGATTTCTAAGAAGCTTGTAAAATGAGGAATTTGAATGCCTAGGATAAATTTTGAAAAGGGAAGAGACAAGTTTGGTCTATAAGACCAAAATAATTCAAATGTTGTCCCAAAAATGAGTGATATTTTTGGGGGACGACAAGTCTCATCAATGATATGAGCCTAAAATGCCCTTGAAATAGTCATGAAATTAAATATTTGTTGATAATCGTTAAATAACTAAAAATGATTAACATTATCTAGAACTAAAGGACAAGGTATTAGCTTAATGCTGAAGTTGGGTGAGTCTTGGTCAGGCATGAGGTTGGTTGTAGTAGATGCCAACTCATCAGCAACTTTGTTCTCCTCTATAGGGATGGAGATAATTTTAAAGGTATCAAAAGACTCAATTAGATTATAGACCCTAAACTTATAAATTTTGAGATATGATGATATTTTCTTCTCCCCTAGTTGACTACTAGTTCTAAATCACCACAGAGTAGTAGTTTTTTCACTATGGCTTTTATAGCAAACTACAAACCTAGGATGAGTGGTCCATATTCAACAAGGTTATTGGTGCATGGAAAATAGAGACTATAATATTCATAATATTTCTTACTAGTAGGTTTAGTTAGGTCAATATCAACCCTAGACCTAGACTTGTACCTAACACCATCAAAATGTAGTTTACATAGCCTAGGCATAACATGCATACTCTTAGGATTAAATACCTTTGTAGTCTCTAGGGTGAAAAACCATAAGTATAAGTCAATTATGTTGAACCTTTAATTGATTTCATTCTACTTAGTGATCATGTGATTTATTCTTGGCTCTCTTTCAACCCTGATCTGGTTTGGAACTCCTTTTCAAGGCAGCCATAAATGTGAACAATCCATGAACATGTAGCCATTTAGAGATTTGGTCCATTCCCTACTTAAAAAGATACCATATAAATTAGGAATTATAACAACTTGGATATCAGTAAACTATTTTAATCTAGGCTCAAAGGCCAATTACATATGGACATTTAATAATTCCCCAATCACCTTAATTCTAGATTTATCTAATTAAGTAATAACTCTATCAGACATAATAAGAGTCAAGCTAAGTTGTTTGTAAATATTTCCTAGCATGATATTGGTGGATGTAAAAAATAAAATAAATAATTATGAAAATTCTTATCAAACATCCTGACTATGATCAGGAAAAGAGGAGATTCTACCTTAGCTTTGTGCATAGCCATATTAGTATTGTTAGCCTTAGGTGTTTTGTTATATTTATTTGATAATGATTCTGGCAAAAGGTACCTTTGTTATATGATCTACATCAATTCATGTAATTTGATTTTAGATTTTATCCTTATCATGTCCTTAAAAATATTATAACCTATCTTATTTGAATAACTAGGAACATCAACATTATGCATAGACGTACTTCCTTTGGGTCATTCTAGATTATTATTTGAAGAAGTGTTTGGAGGAGTTTCAAAGTTAGTTGGAGGAATTAAGGTAGTTAAGGGATACCTTTTATATCTATTCCTTAAAGGATAAGTCTTCTCTAGGAATTGTTTCAAGGCCTAGATTTATTTAGGAACATCATCAGGTTCGTTGTCCTCTTAAAGAGGGAAATCAAACATCTCCACCATGAAATTTTGATCAACAAGCTTGGACCCTAAAGTACCTACACCACTATATTTATTAGGGACCAATTCAATTTTTTATAACTCTTATTGGAAAGATTCAAAAACCTTACAAAACTTAATGCAATCAATCTCACCCTGTTTGGTCATATAGTGCACTCTACAATAATCAGGCAAAGAAATGTCAATAAGATTAATATCTATGGTTTTCTTGATAGAAGATGGTTCATTAGCCTTGTTGTTATATAAACTATCACTATAAAAACTATTATTAGGTCTATTAAATTTTTTGGAATGAGAAGTTCCTACTAGAGCTCTCTCGAATATTTCCAACTTTTTTTTGCAGTCGAAGGAAATTAGTGCTTAACTTTTGGACCATTTTTAGGATAGACTCATTCTCATTATTGGGAGTTTCAAAATTGTGAACCTGGTTATTGTTAGTACCAATAGCTTGTACTAAATTTATTTGATAATTTTTATTAAATATATTAGTAGTAGGATGACTCAATATTCCTAAATTCTAGTTAGAAACAAGATGACTCAAAGGAAATTGATTCAGATTAGGATAACAAGGTAGTATACTATTCAATCACAAGATACAAATGTACAAGAAGGACAACTATCCTTTTTCTACAAGGTTCTAGAATACACTTGCATTTCTAAACTAAATTGACCTGAAGGCAAATATAATAACAAACTAGCATATGCCTACAATAATATTCCATTTCCAAAATGTTACAATGTTTCACAAAAGTGGAATATTAACTAACTAGTTGGTGGGCCCTATGCCTAGGAACATGTTTATTGTTGTTTAAATATGTTCGTAGCCTTTTGATGCTCCTCATCATCTTTCAAGAGTGTCTCTAGTTCCTATGACCATACACTTAAACTTTGGATCCTTCAAAAATTATTCTAAGGATTGCATTCAGATGTCCCAAACTAATTGTTGTGAGCCTAAGAATCTGCCTTTCAATCTATATGTTGATTAACCTTGTTATTTTATCCTCTGAGGCTTGCCATTTATTCATTGTGTTTTGCTACACTAATGCACTTTACATTAGCTTCATTATTTTCAATGCATCAAACATGTCAAAGAAGTATTCATCAAGCAAAATTTATATTCCAATGCTTTTTGGGCCTTCAAAGACTTTTGCACTTATTCACTTATTATTTCCTTTGGTATAGAAGAGTAATATATTTTGAGCTACCCATGGGATCTATTGACCAAATTTGACCGTACAGGTCAAATTAGGACCCTTATATGTAAATACTTGATTTTTAGATGTTTTTGGGGTCTAATATTTTGTCAGAAGGTATATCATAGGTCATTTAATGTTATTTAATGTCATATTAGCCTTGGTCATTAGTCTTTTACTCCTTGTATCATTTTGAGTCATTTTAGGGGTCAAAATAAGGCCTTAAATGAGTTGTACAAACTCTTAAGTAAATTTAAAGGTATTAAAAGGTTTTGTCATGTTCCATGTGTCCTATTATGTCTTAGGTAACTATTTATAACTAAAAGTGGTAGGTGTTATAGTTTTATTGGGAAAAGAGAAGAGTTTGGCACTTGTATGACACATGGGGAAGTGTACCACATGAGGTAAGGTCATCATATGAATTAATATTCCTTAGATTCATTTCCATGCTTGAATTAATTTTCAAATATCAAATTTTGTCTAGAACCATTTTTCTCCTTTTTCACCCTTCTAGGTACACATAACCAATATTCAGGTTTTTACTTGGTATGGATAGTTGGAGAAATTCCAAGTGAAATGCCTTTAGGAGGTGAAATTAAACTCAAATATATTCATTTAAATAAAAATATTTTGAATAATTATGGCTTGTTATTTATGAACCATCCTCATGAAGTTGACTGTGTTTTTTAACTTATCAATCTGTGCACCCTATAGGTTTTTCTTTGGTTTGGGAATTTTCATATAATCAAATTGTTTATATTGGTTATATATATATATATATATATATTATCCCTCCTAAACTTATTTCCAATATTTGTTTCATGTTTCATGATTTTTGATGAACAAAGTAGCTTAGGATGCAAGAGGAAGCATTTTTCTGTGCAACAGGTAGTTTTTACCATGTTCAATATTTTCATGATTTAAAAATGGATCCAGGGAGTTGTGATAAGTTAATTATCATATATATAGTGTTATTTTGATCTCATTTCATCTCAATTTCATTATCCAAATCAATCTCCATGAAAGTATAGTGATTGAGTGTAATATAGTTATTCTACCCTATGACTGTCACACATAGTTAGCTGGGAGCTCTCATGGAGGATTCAACATTGAATTGGAAGTGTGAAATCTTTTTTCGAGTTTTAAATCATCTTGATGTCTTATTTAAACAACACAAGGAAAAATAAATTGACATAGAGGTTAGGTTTCTTAAGTATATTAAATATTTCATGTTTTATTACCTATAAATAACTCAAAATGCACCTATAGGTGCCCTCATAAAAATCAATAATGTTGTAAAGGAGTAATTTAATTGATCAAAGGAGTATTTAAAATGAATGAATTCTATGTGAAACTTTTGAGATAGGTAGAAAACCATTTAGAATTCAAATACAACACACACTTCCCATACTCACATTGCTACGTGTGTATGATAGTGGTCACCTACAGTTGTTAACAAAGAGCTTAGAAATGAGACATTGAAAAAGGTGATGAAATATTATTTGGAAGCCCTAAAATATGGTGTTAACCATGATAGGCCTATTTTATGGTCAATTTATCTAATGAAATTTAGAAACCAAGTTCAAGGGGTAAATGACTATTTTAGATCCATCTTCCCTAAAATAAGAAAATAGAGGTCTAGGCCATTTTGTTGGTAGCATACAATAGGGATATAAGGATTATTAAGGCATCCTAATGGATTTTTATTATATCCCTATCATGGAACAAGGACTTGGAAAAAAATTTAGGGTAGAGGGTTGATGGAGTTTGGTGGTTAGAAGCATGAAAGTTTCTGCCAAGACATTGAAATCCTAATTAAAATCTACATGATTTCATGTTTGAAGTGACCTTAGCACCCAACATTACAAAATAGATAATGACATCATATAGGATAGTTATATATGGTGAATATAGAACTCATGATATTAATATTATATAAATATGATGATGATATACTATTTTCAAATCCCATACATACCTATAGGGGTGTATTAAACCTTGAAATACCCACCTAAATCTGTATGAAGATGAAAGGTACTTTGGAGTAATACATCAATAAGGCTAATTTTGAAATAATGTATTGAAACTAATGGGAAGGATGAAATAAATATATCAAATTAACATCAAATTATAAATTTTTTAGGCATTGTTTCAAGTCGAAAATAGTCTATACATAGGCTTGGGCAAGCACCTATAGCTAGTCCCGAAGAGTTACACTCAGCTCTAGGAGCCAAAGAGAGAAGTGGTAGAATTTAAGACATGTTTTAACATTATTTGAGTGAAATAAATATAAAAAAGTATGGATGTCACAAATATTTTAATATATACTATGTTTTAGGATTTTTACTCACCTGTAGGATCCTATTTGACCTATCTTTGATAAATAGTGAGTAGGTTTGGGGTTCAACGTGATGGAGAAGGACTAGGCAAGGTGAAAAAGTGAATCCAAAAAGTATAAAATTATCCTAAGATAGTATAAATGGAATGTATACATTGTCTCCAAGGTCAAATCATGCAATACATCTATAAGAGTGGTGTCAAAAGAATAGGACACAATCAGGGTTTATATTTATAGTCTTGAGAAGTCAGGTATATAAAGGTGCATATGAAGAGTTAAAGTTATAGGAAAGATCAAGAAATCTTAATCATTAACATAATAGTTTCATGTAATTCCAAAGGTAGGTACAAATCAAATAAATAACCTAAAACATTAAGTTCACATCCCATAGCATGAAACCCTACACAGTCTTTTTGCCTAGAAATCTATCTTGGAATGTGAAGATTTTGGAGGGTCAAATGACCTAAATAAGGGATAAGGTTTTTTTTATAGGTACATATGAATTTAATAATATCCTAATATATTCATCATTATTTTATGAAATATGGGAATGCCCTATATTTTGTCTTAGATAAAGGGCACTCCCCTTATGTGCAAACTAATAGGTTTTGAAGAAAGGAAGTGATAAGGTAAGCCAAGAGTTGAGTGAACACTTAATAAAGGTGTATGGAGTTGAAATACATATAGGTTAACATGAAAGATATATAATATAGTGGATAATCCTTATAAGGAGGTCTAAACCCTTGGGAGTTGCAGTTAAGCCTACTAAGCATGGTTATGCCTATAGTCTAATTGAAAGGTCAATTTCAATTATAGCATGAGAGGAATATTACCATGTATTTATACATGTTTATGAGTTCATAAAAAATTAAATAAGCTATTGGTATGTAGGTAAGGCCATTAGGAGGTCATTTTGGGCTTTAAGATAACTCAGGCCTATTAAGTAAGGTTTAGGCTTATTGTTCAAATGGATAACCATTTTCACTTCTAGAATTATATATGAATTATAAATTATTAGATAATGTTAATAAGGTAATTTAAAGTGTGTTTAATCTTCCAAATTTTAGATAAATAATCATAAATCTATTTTTGGGCTCAAATACAATATTAGGCTTGTGGAAATGAGGAATCAAGCTCGATAAGTCAATTTTGGATGCTTAGATCTCTCTTGATGATTTTCATGGGGAAAAAAGAAGTTTAGAGGAGTTATAATAGGTATTAAAAAACCTTCTTGTGTAATTTTTTTTCAATTTTAATGTCCCATATTTATGAACAAATCTTAAGAGGGTAAAACAAGCCTAGACCCTTGGTAAACCCTTGGAGTGGCTAGTTTAGAGAAATGGAGATGGAAAGATAATATAATGAAATAATTTTATTATAATAATAATTTTATTTTGTATAATAATAATTAATTATACTCCCCATACTTTTGAGCTATATATAATTATATAGATAGGTTAAAAATAGGGTACTTTTGACTATTTTGTGCATTGTGTAGGTTCTAGTGACTTTCAAGGGATGAAACCAAATTTGGGAGGAAGATATAGAATTTTTATAACCCATAATGTCAATTTAATACTTTATAAAAAAAATTCTAATTATTCAAAACATAGCTCTCATCTTAGCCAGTCAAAATTGGCATAGTGGACATGATGGTGAGAAGTGTGAAAACTTCAAGTGGATGGATTTTTAAGGTGTGACTAATGCCCATAATGCCATGGAGGGTCTTAAAAATTTTAATCCAATAAATCACATTTATTTTCATGGAAAAATTAATCCAATTTGAATCCAAGTGTGTAAGGTATAGAAAAGAGGAGTTTCTTAGACATCAGATGATGATAGCTCATGTATAGATGTTTCTAGATGGACATGACTAAAACCAATGCATCAAGAGGTATATTTGGAAGCATTACCTATAATTCCAATCATCATACCTATCACTAATTATTTTTGGGATGTTCAAAGACGTCTAAATCATGAAGGTAGTTTTCTAAGCCAAAATGAAAACTTCCATGCCACTTTGCAAGAGTTTCATGAATTAAAGAGCCACTTGCTCCTTCTAAAATTACATGGTTCATCCACAATCCTATCCTCATACAAAATTACTCATTTTATCAGATTTAAAACTATCCTTGTGACCCTTGGACTTCTCTCTTATCCTTTACCTCTCAAGTTCTATAAGAACTAGCCATTTTAGCCATTGTAACCTATGCTCCACCTGAGTATGGTGAAGCACTTCTCATTTTCATACCATTTGATAAATAATAATACTAATTTTTACATATTCATGATTGTTCATATTTTTTTTTACTTGGATGATAGATCTTGCTTAGTGATAACTATGATTTCCTTAGCATGTTGTCTCATTCCTTCATCCTACTTTCAGTTGGAAAGCTTCTTCTTGTAGGGCATGTGAAGTGTTCTAGGAAGTTTCAAGGTTGAGTGAGTTATTCCATTCACTAGTTCCATTTAAGGTCTTTTATCTATCCTTCTTAGCCTAAGCATTCATCCATAACCTCATAATGTAATATTGATGTGAGAAGATGTATATTGGAGAAGTGTATGTTTGGTTAGTCTCTTGGTTTCATGTGTAACATGTAGCTAGTTAGAAGTCATCAACTTATTTGGTGTATCACCTCCATTAGGATAGTTTGATTTTAGTTTTCTCTCTCCCTGTTCCCCCTAATGTTTAGGTGTAGTAGTGATCTGAATTGGTACATCAAGGGAGTTATCCGTATCTAGAGATTCATCTCATCTTTAGGTTATCCACAAGCCTAGATGTGTTTCAATTATGCCAATGGGATGATGAGAGATAATAAATATCATAAAAGGGTGAAAATCCAAGTGAAAATAGTTTTTGGCATGCTTGATGGGACTCATAATCCAAGAGGTTGAAATATTTTTGGTGTTGTTTCTCAACAATCATCTTTTGGAGGCATCTATCTAAGCATCAATAGAGACTCTAAGATTACATCAACTGGTCAAGTAACCTAGGTATATCTATTTGAAATATTTAATTAGTTTTTGTGTTTCTTTTGAAATATGAGGTTTATAAGGATAGCTATGGTGAATACTCATATCATGAACCTTCTTATCAGCCTTACCATGAACCACCTTTTTGCCCCTCAATAGTCCTATCAAAATGGCTATCAATCCTATGAGCCATGGCAACCCTATAACCCTTCATTTCCATCTCTATATAGACACCATGTTATTAGACAACCCTATGTGGATGGTTACCAAGAAAGATATCAAGAGACACATCTCTATGAGTCCCAATATGATCCCTGTCATGCATATCATGATGCCTATCAATCTCAAGAGTAATATTGAGTATTGCCATATGAAATAAAATGTTTCCATGTATTGTACATAAATATATTATTGGAAAGATGCATATCCTAATATGTAAGTGTTTTTCCTTATAATAAACCCAATAATTCACGTCCCTATGAGCTTACTAGTACTTTTCTCTTTCCCAAATCCACTCCTAAGCTCTCTCCTTCATCCCACACTCCATCTCCAACTCCTTCACCTTCTACTACACCTTCATTTTATAACTCCTTAACATTCCATTACATCTCATATTATATCTCCCTCACCTCAAATATATGAGCCTATCCATAAACTTTCCACCTCACCCCTTCTTAAGGAAGAGCCCATATTGAGAAAATCAAGTGAAAAATAGAAAACTAAATTCATGGCTAATCAAGAAGATATCATGAGTGAGTATGAGGAATAAATCACCATAGGGACTCCCCTTGGTGAACAAAAGGACAATCCACAAGTTTTTTCCTCCAGTTTTGAAGGGATGTGTGTCCATGAAGTAGAATATAAAGCCTCCATGTTTTAGGGGATGTGTGTCCATGAAGAATGTGGCCAAGACTTGAAGAGAGAGGTATTTGAAAAAGACTCCATGTTTGATTATGAAGTTGTGGATGGCCATCTCAAGCATGAAGTGGAATGTGCTATAAAAGATGGAGAACACTTTCAAGTAACCCCTCAAGAAGTGGAATTACTAGGAGAGTCTCATAATACCAAGGTAGAGGAAATAGCTCTTAAAGATGGCATTAATGAGGAAGATGATTTATGGTAGAAGTTCAAAACCATATGAAAGGAATTTGATAGGTTGGGTAAAGTTTTATATTCTCCAAAAGATTTCATAGCCAATGACAAGTTTGTTGATGAATCTAAACATAAAATTGAGTGTTCAATCAAATATAAAGATGAAGTTCATTCTAATGGTCAAGAGCTTATTATCATGAAGCCATTTGATGATGCTAGTGTACTAGAAGTTGTAGACATGAATAATGATGTCAAGGCATATCTTGTTGTACCTAAAAGATATTCAAGAACTCCATCTAAGGTAAAAACACATTAAAGTATGTGAGAAAATAGTGAAGGAAATTTTGGTGCTTCCAAACATCAAGCACATTATGTCAAAAAGGAAAGCAAGGTTCAAAGGACTGTCATATTTTCAAACTTGCACATTAAGGGATAAGTACATGAGAAGTATGAGACTATTTGGGTGAAAGAATATTTAATTTATATAATAAACTTGTATGGAGCTACTTGGTTCTTATTGAACCTCATGCTAATAAAGTTGTCAAACATCATGAAGAAGATAGAGGCATCAATGCTAAAGGTCAAAAAGATACATGTATCATTAAAACCTTCATGTCATGAAGCAAGGAAGGTTTCAAATTTTCCCTTTAATCCAAGAGGGAGGTACATTTAGTTATTAGTTGTAAATATTTGTTAAAATCCTATTTTTCCTAAGTATTTTTCATTGCTTTGTGTGTGTCTTTTATTTTATGTGGCTGAGGTAGTCAATTGGTCTTGTCTTGATTAAACATTGTGGTCAATGGTAAAAGGTCTCCTTGTTTTGTTTTATACTTTATATGACTCCCTAAGCCCAATGGACTGATAAGGCTACTAGTCTAGCTAGTCTAGTAGGCATACTACCCTTATGAGTCACCAATTTGTTGACCAAATTTGACACTGCATGTCAAATTGGGACCCCTATAGGTAAAAACTTAAATTTTAGATGTTTTAGGGGTCTAAATTTTTTTCATAAGGTATATCATAGGTCATTTAGTGTTATTTAATGTCATATTATCCTTGGTTATTAGTCTTTTAGTCCTTATATCATTTTGAGTCATTTTAGGGGTCAAAATAGAGTAGTAAATGAGTTGTACAATATCCTATGGAAATGTGAAGGTGTTAAAATATTATTTCACATTACATTTGTTCTATTATGTCTTAGGTAACTATTTTTAACTAAAAGTGGTAGGTGTTTCAGAATAAAGAGTAGTTTTCTTAGGAAAAGAGAAGAGTTTAGAACTTGTACGGTCTATGGGGACATGTTCCACATGAGGTAAGGTCACAAGATGAATCTTCAGATTACTCATATCCATTTACATGATTTAATTACTCTATAAGTTTCAAAATTTTTCTAAAACCATTCTACTCCTTTTTCACCTTTCTAGGTACACAAAACTAGTCTTTAAGTTTGTACTTGGTATAGACAGTTGGATAAATTTCAAGTTAAATTCCTCTGGGATGTGAAAATAATTTAAAATATATTAATTTTCATAAAAAAATTTTTGAATAATTTTGTATTTATCTTTATTAACCATCCTCATGAAGTTGACTATGTTTTTTTTCTTGCCAATTTGTGCACCCTATAAGTTTTGATTTGGTGTGGGCATATTCATATAATATAGTTGGAAATATTGGTTCCAAATGATTTTTACTCCATCCTCAGATTATATCCATTATTTTTTTAATTTTTCATTATGTTTGATGATAAAATTAGCTTAAGTTGTAATAGGAAGCACTTTTCTATACAACAAGTAGTTTTTCACCATGTTCAATATTTTCATGCTTTAACAATGGCTCTAAGGAGTTGTGATAAGTTCATTATCATGTTTATAATGTTATTTTTATCTCATTTAATGTCACATTAATTATCCAAATCAATCTCCATGAAATTATAGTCATTGAAGGTAATACAGTTAGTCTGCCCTATGACTGCCACACATAGTCAACCAGGAGCTCTCATGGAGGATTCAACATTGAAAAGGAAGTGTGAAAGATTGTTTTGAGATTTTGAGCATCTTGATGTCTTGTTTTAACACAATTAGTATAAATTAATTTACATAGAGGGTAGGTTTATTGATTATTTTAAACATTTCATGTTCTGCTACTTATAAATAACTCAAAATGCACCTATAGGTACCCTCATAGAAATAAATCATGTTGTAAAGGAGTACTAGAAATGATAAATGGATTATTGAAAATAGAGTATGTGTAAAATTTTTGAGATAGGTAAAAAACCATTTTAAATTAAAATATAACACAAATTTTCCATACTCACATTGCTACTTATGTATGACAGTGGCCACCTATAGGTGTTAACAAAGAGCTTAAAAGTGTTTAAAGGCATTGAAATAGGTGATGAAATCTTCCTTAAAACCCCTAAAATATGGTGTTGACCATGAATATCCTATTTTATTTTAAATCTATCCAATTAATGTTGGAAACCATGTTCAAGGGGCAAATGACTGGTTCAAAGCCATTTCCCCTAAAATAAGAAAATAAAGGTTTGGGTGATTTGATTAGTAGCATACAATAGGGTTATAAGGATTGTTGAGGCATCATAATGGCTTTGTCTTATATCCATATCATTTAATAAGGGATTTTAATATTTTTTAGGTTATAGGGTTGATGTATTTTGGTGGTTAGAAGCCTCAAAGTATTTTTCGAAGACACTGAAATCCTTCATTGACATCTATAGGATTTCATCATTGAAGTGACCTTAACACCCAATTTTACAAAATAGATCATGACACCATGTAGGATGGTTATATATTGTGAATAGATAACTCATTATATAAATATTATCTAAATATGAGGATGATATATTATTTTAAAGTCCCATATGTAACTATAGGGGTGTTTTAAGCCTTGAAATACTCACCTACAATTGTATGAAGATGAAAGGTAATTTAGAGTTATAACTCAATAAGGATAATTTTTAAAGCATGTATTGAAACATATGGTAAGTATGAAATAAATATATCACATTAATGTAAAGGAAAAATTATGTTATCCATGGTTTTAAGTCTAAAATAGTCTGTACACAAGCCTAGGCAAGCACCTATAGCCAGTCCTCAAGAGTTAGACTCAACTCTAGGTGTAAAAGAGAGAAGTGGAAGAATTTAAGATATGTTTGAACCTTATTTGAGTTAAATTCATATGAAAAAGCTTATTAGGTCACCAATATGGTAATATATACTATGTTTTAGGCTCTTAACTCACTTGTAGGATCCTATTTGACCTATAATTAATTGTGTTTATCTTTGACAAATAGTGAGCAGGTTTCAAGTTTAAAGTGATGGAGAAGTACTAAGGAAGGTGAAAAATTGAATAGAAAAATTATAAATTATACTAAGAGATTATAAATTTATTTTATAGATTATATCCAATGTTAAATTATGTAGGTCATCTATAGGATTTTTATCAAAATAACATAACATAGTCAGGGTTTATATTTACAATCTTGAGAAGTCATGTATGGAAAGTAGTCTATGAAGAGTTAAAGTTATGAGAAATATAAAGAAAAATTAATCATGATAAAAATATTATACTCCTAAGGTAGATACAAATAAAATAAATAACTCTAAACATATAGTTCATAGGCCATAACATGAAACCCTATGCGTAGTCCTTTTACCTAGAAATCTATCTTGGAACTTGAAGCTTTTAGAGGGTAAAATGACTTGAAAAGGGGATAAATTTTTTTATAGAGGGTATATATTAATTTAATAATATCATAAGATATTCATAATTATTTTAGGAAATAGGGAAGTTCCCTCTATTTTGTCTCAGATAGATGGCACTCCCCTTATGTGTAAACTGACAGGTTTTGAAGAAAGGAAGTGATAAGGTGAGCCAGGAGTTGAGTGAGCACTTCAAGAAGGTGTAAGGAGTTGAAATACATATAGTTAAACATTAAATATATATCAAAAAGTGGATAATCCTTACAGGGAGGTATAAACCCTTGGGAGTTTCAATCAAACCTATTAATCATGATTATGCCTATAGTCCAATTGAAAGGTCAATTTCAATTCTAGCATGAGAGGAATATTCCCATAGATTGAGACATTTTTATGAGTTCATAATATAAGTATCTAAGATATTGGGATGTAGGTAAGGACATAAAAAGGTTATTTTGGGATTTAAGACGACTTAGGCCTATTAAGCAAGGTTTAGCCCTAGTGTCCATATGGAGAACCATTTTCACTTCTAGCATTATATATGCATTATGATTTATTGGAGCATGTTCATAAGGTCATTATAATTGTGTTTCATCTTCCACCTTGTAGAGAAAGCATCAAAAATACATTTTTAGGCTCAGAGACAATATTAAACATGTGGAAATGAGGAATCAAGCTTGATAAGATAATTTTGGATGGTCACATCTCTCTTGATGCTTTACATGGGGGAAAATTAAGTTTAGAGGAGTTATAATAGGTCCTAAAAAAGTTTTTTTTGGATTTTTTTTTGTAATTTAAATGTCCCATATTTATGAATGAATATTAAGAGGGTAAAATAGGCCTAAACCCTTGATAAACCATTGGAGTGATCAGTTTGGAGAAATAGAGATGGAAAGATAGTCTAATGACAACTTAGTCAAGATACTCCCCATAATTTTGAGTTATATTAATTGTATGAAAAGATACAAAATAGGGTAATTTTGAGTATTTTGTATATTATGTATGTTCTAAGGACTTTCAAGTGATGAAACCAACTTTGGGAAGAAGATATGGACTTGGGACAACCCCTAATGTAAATTTAATACTTAAAAAAATCCCAAGTGTTCAGAAAATAGCTCTCACCTTAGCCAATCAAAACTAGCATAGTAGACATGATGGTAAGAAGTGTGAAAAATTTAAGTGGATGGATTTTTAAGGTTTGTTAAATTACCCTAAGATAATGAAGGGTATTTACATGTATCATATACTCCATCCCATATATTTAAATGTTAAACTAAATCCAAATTCTAATCTAAGTGTGCAAGGCATGCGAAAGAGGAGTTTTTTAAATTGTAGATGATGATAGCTCATTTATAGATGTTTTCAAATGACTAAGAATATAAAAAATGAATGGAGAGGCATGTATAAAATCCTTCACTCTCATTCCAATCATTAGACATATCCATAATTAGTATTTATATGTTCAAAGAGGTTTAAATCATGAAGGTAGTTTTCTGAGCTAGAATGATAACTTTCATGCTAGTTTGTAATAGTTTCATGACTTGGAGAGCCACTTGTTCCTTATGAAATTTCATGGTTTATCCCAAATACTATTAGCATTCATAAGTAACTCATTTTATCAGCTTGAAAAGTGTTCTTATGACCCTTGTAATTCTCTCTTATCCTCTCTCTCTCAATTTTTATAAGAGTTAGCCATTTTATCCATTATAACTAATGCCCTGCCTGAGTATGGTGAATCCCTACTCATTTGCATACCATTTGATCAATAATAATACTAATTTTCACCTCTTCATGACTATTAATAATTTTTTTTCTTGGATTATTGATATTTATTAGTGATAACTATGATTTCCTTAATGTGTTGTATCATTCCTTCATCCTATTTGTAGTTGGAAAGCTTCTTATTACAGGGCATGTGAAGTGCTCTAGGAAGTGTTAAGGTTGAGTGAGTTATTCCATTCACTAGTGCCATTCAAGGCCTTTTATCTATCCCTCCTATCATAAACATTCATCCATAACCTCATAATGTAATATTGATGTGAGAAGATGCATATTAGAGAAGTGTATGTTTGGTTAGTCTCTTGGTTTCATGTTTAACATGCAGCTAGTTAGAAGTCATAAAATTGTTTAGTGTATCACCTCACTTAGGATAGTTTTATTTCAATTTTATCTTTCCCTTCCCTCCCCCAAATTTTAGGTATAGTAGTGATCTAAAGTGGTACATCAAGGGAGATAACCCTATCTAGATATTCATCTCATCCTTAGTATAACAAAAATCCTATAAGTGTTTCAATTATGCCAATTAGATGAGGAGAGATGAGATGTCTCCTTAAATGGTGAAAATCCAAGTGATGATAAGACGTGTTAACACCATGTGTTATTCCTTTACAAATATGGGTGTTTGGGACTTGGAGACCTTTTGCACCTTGTCCACCAAAAGTCAAGTGAAGAAATATTCAAAAAGGGCCTAGAGTTTATAAAACCCTAATGACCCTACATGTCTCCAAATTAGATATTAGATCTGACTCTCAGATAATTCTTTACCTTTTCACCATCCTTATTGATATGGGAAAAGGTACAAGATCCTTTCAATCCTTAAATATTCACTCATTTCTTGTAAACATAAATGAACAAGTCATTACCTTATAAATTTGATGAATTTAACCTAGGAATTTTCAAAAGATAAAGTATTATGAGTCTCCTAAGAGAATCACATGTCTTTCATTTAGCTCATCTAGAAATTCTTCACCTCAGTCACTAAAACATGTTTAAGATACAACATGATAATTTTATCTAGGGCCCTAGAACTTTTCTCCTTCGAGCACAAGGTATAAATTAAATGTATGTAAAGAGACTTAGATACATTTCTATAGTTTGATAGTGAATATTTGAGCACACAAGATATTTATTTATCTCTTTGTGGTTATGTGGCAATTATTTGACATCTATCTATCAATTTTCATAGCATTTTTCATAAACACCTTCAAAGCACTAGTCATTGTTATTTAAAAATTTCCTTTTACTTTACACCATTTGTTTAGGATCTGAGGATCAATGTGGGTCATTTTAATGTTCTAAGACCTCACCTAGTATTGGTTGTATTTATACCAAGCTCCATGGTTATGCCAATTGTTACCCTCATGGGCTTTCTAAGCTTTGTATCTTGCACTATTCATATATTGAACACACATCTACCATGTGTTGAACTCATGGGCTCTCATAGAACCATTTAATAATCATCAATGATTTCATGTCATTGGATCATTTAAGATTAATTAAGATTGAGTTTTTGATCATATTAGATGCAAGGAATTTAATCATTGCATGACTATAATAAAGGACTTAGGTTAAATTTTTTTAGCTAAGTCTATTTCAAATTAATTGACATGCTATATACTTAGGTTAAAGAATTTTAGGCTAAGTTTTAAATCATAATATAAAATTAACCATCGAATGATATAAAACATGCCCCATTATCTATGAAAAATATTAGAAGATCTTGAATTTGATGATCTCGTAGACATCAATGATAGCCTCATGGATATCAAATGAAGTTTAAAAGAATGTCAAATTTAATCTCATGAAGTTATTTATGTTCGGTGGGCTTAAAGTTGATAGTCATATAGACATTAATGATGGAATTGTAGACATAAAATAATGGTCACATGATCATCAATTTTAAGCTTTTCAAGTTCCTATATTCCATGGATCTCAGATTTAATTCACTCCAATTGATTAGGAGTCATGATGAAGCAAGATCCATCTGATCAAGATCTAAGTAAGTGCACACCATTAGTTCATTCAATATTGATGACTATAAGATCCCCTTATGGTAGTTTTTAAGGGATTCCTAAGACTTTTGACTTTTAAATGTTGTATTCGATCCATTTGATCCTTGATCTTAATGAGGTGAGAGTCATCCATCATGATCCATATGCTCACACATTATTGTTTTAAAGGACCAAATGCTCAATTTCATCAAGTTTTCCTTGCTTAATCAAATTATCCCCTCTCAATGAAGTTTAATCTATTATATCTACAAAAAATCAAGGTATTTAAGTCAGGGCTTGGGGTGATAAGGACTTAGGATAATGTGTTAAGACTAAGGTCTCATTTTTGTTAGTAAATATGATGGGGCCTTGGAATTAATACTTTAGTCTAAATAAGTGAAAAGGGGACCATTCTATAAAAATAAAAAATGACCCTACCAACATGAACATTAGACATGGCTATAAATATAGGAAATAAAGGGGGAAAATAAAAGGGACCAAGTAGGAATTTTAGGTTAAGGTTTGGTCATGTTAAGAAATATGACTAAGCATTAACATGAAAATTAAGCTTAACTCCAAATTAATATGAAATGTCCCCACCAATTTTCTCACACCAAATTCAAATTCAAACCAAGGGTTTATGCTAGGGTTTTTGAAGGGGAGCTTTCAGAACAAGAATTCAGATTTAAATTTTCACAAACTAAAGGCTAGAGAAAACTTGAATAGAGTCAATCTATAAATTATAATCATGATCTCTTTCATAAGGGTTCCATGAAACCTAAAATTATAAGACATGAATACTAATTATTATCAATATTAGGCAATATCAAAGCAAAACCATAAACTAGTAAGCCAAATTTATCAAAGTGGATGATATTCAAATTCTAACAATGATCTAATCACATTGAATTTTCAATGTTTAAGGTTCAAAGTATCTCAAGGGCCCCAATTTAAAAAAATGGGGGGTATATTGACCTCAATAGGTTACTCATAAAATTATTCAAAATGGGTCATTTATAAGGTTCCAAACTTTGTGTGCATGGGAAGAGGTTTGATATATATTAACAAAGGTACACCCTTAAACTTAGAATAGTACTTTGAAAAGGAAACTACTACTAAAATAAGGACAGTAAAACCACATGACACTATTATCCAATTAGGGTTATACTATCTAAGAGTGGTTATGACACCTAGATCTTGTTTAAGACACTCATACCAGCCTCTGCCTTAATTTTTAGCCACTAGATCATTTATTTCATTCATTTTCTAGCTAAGTTCTCATTTACAATATTTATTACTATTTTTAGAAAGGTCAAAATTAGTAAATTATATAAAAACTAGTGGTTATAATTATTACATATTTATACCCTAAGTTATTATACTCAATTGTTTTATTACATTATATTTACATACATCTAAGTCCTAAAAGGTTAAAACATAATTTAAGCCTTGTATTGGTGTTTATGTTGTAAAGCATCCAAACGGTGTTCATAAAGGAAATATAAAGCCTGAAGATGAGATTCACATAATTATTCATCATGAATTATACCATGTAGATATATAAATAAACATGGGAGTTCAAATTTTAATGGTAATGCATATTTAGAATCATATACAAGTGATAATGGTCTTGCCTTGGTGGCATTATGTATGCTAGTACAATAAGCCCAAAGTGCATGATATAGATGAAGGAGACAATCAATATGTAGTTTTTGAATTGTATTTTTTAATATTTTATTTATAAAATTTTTAGTATCCTCTACTTGACCATTACATTGAGGATGGTAAGGTGTGGGAAATTTTAAATTTAGCACATAATTGTTTCATGTCTTTATTTTTTAAATTATTACCATTATCAGATATTATGTTAAGAATAAATTTTAAAATGGTGGTTATTTTGACATTAAAAAGAGGCATGGATTCTACATATTTATTAATATATTTGGTATCATGATAAATACATGTCCATCTTATGATTGAGTTAATTTGTCAATGAGGTCTAATCCCCACATAGATAATGGCCAAGGAGACTCCACTATTTGGAGCTTAGCTATTAGTGATTATATTATATCATCATGGAGTTGATAAGGATTACACTTTTTATCAAAATTAATATTATATTTTTATATAGTAGGCTAATAGTAACCCATTCATAAACATTTATGGGAAATATAATGTTTACTATAGTGGCCACCATAAATTCCCCCATGTGTTTCTTCTAAGATAATATGAACTTATTCTTGCATTACACAATATAGTAGGGTTCCTTATGCATTTCATTATTAAAGGGTGTTGTATGGAAACACATACTTTAAAGCTTGTTTATTTATTATAGTCTTTTCATTAAACTCTATGTTAGGAGGGTAAGTTTGATGTTCAATAAATTGAATTATGTGTTTGTACTATGGGTTTTGTTGAATAGTGATAGCCTCAATGTGATAGATTATAAAATAATTTGGTTTTATATAATAATAGGATATTATTATTTGAATAAGAAATTGGGAATCATGAAGTACTTGATGAGAGTGAAATAGAGATGTAGATAAATCAAGAGAGTTAGTTATGCCATTTTGATCTCTTAGAATTGGTTTGGTGGTAAAATAAGTAAATTATTTGGAAAATATAGTAGTTATTTAATGATATGTGACTAAAATTTCACTTTTGTATTTATAATCCCCTTTAACATGGTGAAAGATAAATTATTAGTCACACAAGGACTGTAAATATGAGACATCTAAGTCAATTATGGATTTCATGTCTAATATTAGAGAATCATATTCAACCATGTTATTAGTGATTTAAAAATTTATCAAAATGATAAAGGTATGATCTTACCATGTGGATTTATTATAATACATATTGAACCATATCCTTTGAGGCATTTAACACCATCAAAGTGGAATACCTAGGTGACTTCATGTAAATCAATGGTAACTTCAGGTAGTTATTCAATAATTAATTTAGGTTTAGTAGTAGTAGGAGTGATATTTGTATCTTCTTCATTATTTTCTTCTATACCAATAGTGAAATTTTGAAATTAGTATTTGAGAGATATATATTGGTTAAGACCTTCAATATAAATAACTTATTCATCATGGAGATTTACTTTAAGGTGATCTATGGTTGGTAAAGGTGTCATCATGAGTTAGTTGGTGATGACTTGTCATTTGATATATTTTTGAGTAACAATTCAAAGTAAAAATTCCATAAATAGGACCATACATTTTCCAATTATATCTCCAGGTAAAAATGCTTTGAAAAAGAAATGATGAATCACATTGGAATGAACAATGACACAAGTGGTTTGATATAACATATAATTACAAAGCTTTTTAGTTGTGAAATATATATCGAGATAATCATGTTCTACTTTAGTATAACATTTTTCATAATCAATGTATCCTAAACTAATGTAATAGATAGTTTACTCTCTACCAATATCATCTTGTTGGGAAAGCATTACCCCAATTAATAAAGGGGTAGATGAAGTGTATAAGATTAAGGGATAATTTTTTAAAGGTGTTCAAAGAGTAGGAGGATGGAGAAAATATTTTGTGATTCTATAAAAATATTTTTTGGAATGTATTTGTCCATTCTAGAGTGTTACCTTCTTTAAGAAGTTAATTAATAGTGTATATATTGTAAACCATTTCTGGGACAAACCATCAAATTACCCCAAGTTTTCTAGGATAATTATATATGTCAGGAATGGAATGAAGAATAGGCATGTTGATTATGGTAGTTGTTTTTGGATGGATTGACATAAATTCCTTAAAGAGAGACTAATAACCCTATAATTTTATCAAATGCAACTCCAAATACATATTTTTATGGGTTAAGTCTAACTTTATATTTCCTTAGTAGATAAAAAATTATGGCTAGATTGGTGAAGTGAGTTGTACAAGTTTTAGATTTGAAAATGATATCATTTACATAGGTTTCCACTATCTTGCATATAATATCATGGAATATGTGAATCATTTCACATTAATAGGTTACTCCAAAATTTTCATGACTGAAAGGCATTTTGAAATAGCAATAGATGCCCCATTATATAGTAAATGTTATTTTATGTTAGTCATAAGTATCTATGTGAATTTTTTTATATCCTAACAACCCATACATAAGTTATAAATTTCATATCCCATGGTGGAGTCAATTAAAACATTTATTGAAGGCAAAATAAGGATGTCTTTTAGGCATGCCAAGTTAAGATTATGAAAATCAATGTATATATGAATAACCTTGGTGATTTTTTTTAAGAATAGGAACTATGTTTTATACCCATTTTGAGTAGTCAATAGGTTTGATTTATTTGTCATCCAAAATTATAATGATTTATTTGTGATATAAGGTAAAAAATTGAGGCAAATTTTTTTGTTATTTTTATCTAACAAGTTTGACATCTAGGTAAGTGATGACATTGTGTACAATGATGTTATGATAAATAATTGACATATCTTTATATGACCAAGAAAATGTTTCATGATACTTGTTAAAAAATATCTAAAGTTATCATGTTATATTGGAGTGAGTTCTTTAGAGACAATATTAGGTCAAAGACAAGTTTATGTACTGTATTATTTTTTTTGTACTTTATTTAATGAGCATATCATTTCCATTTTGGAAATGATATGGATCATGAGGGAGAGAAGAAATAGGATTTATTGTATGATCCACACTAGAAATGAAATTATTAAAACAAGGAGATTTTTACGTAAAGTACCTAATTTTATGATTTTGTCTTAGAAGTTGAGGTTCTCAAGATAAGTGTGTTAGTTTTTATTATAAATTAACCTTTTCTTATATTGAGGTGTATATCCTTGGTAGTATCAATAAAATGAAAATGTTTTAAAATGTTTGGTTTTGTATAAAGCGTAGAAGGTTCATGATATGGGAGTTCTTCAAGTACCCATGGGGTATCTGGTAGTGGAGGATTAAGTAGAGATACATAGCCTTCATGTTATGATTCAATATTGATGGATATGTGAATGACATGGACATCAAGGTTGAATACGTGTATGTTGTCTAATGTGTTTTGATATTTTGCACATCTAACTCTCTTTATTTTTCTTAGGCCATGATATAATTATCATCATGTGTGTGGGAAATAGTGTATGCATCTATTTCTATAGGAGAATTAGAAGTGGAAGTTCCTAAATCACTAATTTTTTGGGAATAAATTATTAAAAGGTTAAAAATAATTTGGCCAAATTATACTCACCACATTTGAAATCATATTATATGTAATAATCTTTGTATGCATTGCATGGAGGATGAATTTTAGCGATATCATCAACTAGAGGAATGATACAATCACGTGGAAGTAAAGGAGGAAGACATTCCATAATATATGAGGTAATTTAGTGGTATTAAAAGTATTTTTTAACTCATTAGGTTCATCATCATCAAAATTAGTGAGAGTGAGATGTAAATCAAGATTCATGTTAACAAATTTAGGTAGAGGTGCACTATTAATGCATGGAATGGTTGGAATCTGATATTGAGATTTGGTGCTTTTTAGTTTTTTACTCCATGGATTGGGATCATCCTCATGTTTGTATAATTTACCATTATTAATGAATTTAATACATTTAATACTTGAGGAAAAAATACCCTGTATGTGATGCATCCATGTGTGACCTATGAGCATGTTATAAGATAGTGGTAAATTAATAATTGTGAGCTTAGTGTGTATTGTCTTGAGTCTAATAGTGAGTGGGAACCAAAAATATCCAAGTGGTTTTTGATTTGTTTTGTCAAATCCTCTACATGTGAGATGAGATGGTTTAATATTATCTTTGGTATATCCAATTTATTGTATTAGCCAAAAAGAGGTAACATTCATAATTGATCCTTCATCTACTAATACTTTTTGAATGAGGGTATTATTGATTATAATTTTAATAAAGAGGGGTTGATCATCGAAAGAAAAAATTATTTCATAATTAATAATGTCTTCTTCAATAAATTTTATGGATGGTTTAGAAGATGTACAATAGTTTCAATAGTATGTACTTATGTATGTGAGGTATCTTTAAGAGGATTTTCTAAATGAAGGGATTATGGTTCTTTAATGTCTTATAGTTTTTGCATTAAAAATTTATGATGATATGGATAATTACAAACTAACTCCATGAGGGGAATGTTACAACACATTGAATTGAGCTCTTTCAAGAAATTCTAATTTGATTTAGAATATGAAGAACCAACATAAGGTTTATGAGGTATAAATCTTTTGTAATAATAGAAAAAGTAAAGAAAGGTTATACTTGTGGGAGTGTTTATTCATTTGGTTCAAAAGGTGTAGTAGTTGTGGTGTATTTAAGTAGTTATTATTTGGTTGATGTTCTTTAAGGTTTAGTGAATATATCTTTGTGAGAAAGTTTTGATATATAGTTTAATTTGGTTGTGTTCACATATTGGTAATTGGTATAATATTTATCATAATCAACATCGATTTAATAAATATTCTCATTTGAAAGTTATGGATTAGAAGTAGAAAAATATTTTATAGGTTTTGATGATGAAGGTTTGGTAAAATGCTTCCATTGAGAGGCTTTGAAATAATATTGATGAAGTAATATAATCATAGAGTCATGGTAAAATGTATTTCCTAGCATAAAAGAAGCATTAAATTTAAGAAGTTGATGACATGTTCCATGAGAATGACCTATTTAAGAATGAAACCAATAGAATTTGGTAGGGTCATACCATAAAGGTGGGAAATAATTATATCTGAAATTTTTATAGGGAGATAATATTTGATTCATTTATTGGACTTTTAATGGTTTATGGGAAGTAAGGGGATTATCCACTTTGACTACTACTATTTTTTCTTTAGGAGAAGTGCTAGTAATTTCATTGGTTGAATTTTGGAAAGATACCTTAATGGATTTATTATTTAGATCGATTTTTTCATAATAAAATATTTTATTTTATCTTTATGAAGTGAATAATTTATATTTTGTGGATAAAATTTTTTAACCTTATATTGAAGTGAGGGTGTTAACTAATGTAGGAGCATCCTTCTAAGGATGACTTGTATTGTGTTTGTTTAAACAATTTTGATTTGATCAGATGTTATTTGGTCATATATCATGTTTATAGTATTTTAATGGTGTTATTATTCTTAATAAATATTTTTTAATCCTCTCCAAGTGTCTAGGTGTGCTTAGGTAGGTCAAATTTCAAATTTGTCATTTTCTTGCAAATTTCAATAATTTTAAATTTTAAATTTGTGAAGCATGGTTTAGGATTTTTATATTTATTGAAGGATGATTAAGTCTTGATGTTTTTAAATTAAAATTATTGAATACACCATGTTTATATACCATGGGCTTTAGATCATATATGTATGGAAAAATACACTTGGTGTATACTTTCAAAGTTCTAAGTAGTACTTTATGATTATTGGAAGGTCAAAAGGAAGTTAGAGTAGTTATAGGTCATAAAATTGTATTGGATATTATAAAATAGTATTAATTATAAATATGAATAGGTTAAAATTCCAATAAACAAGTCAAAAAATTCCTCATGTTTGATAAAACATTGTGGTAGACCTTGTTTCCTATATGTATGCATTGGAAGATGAATATGTTTGAGTGATCATGGAAGAAAGGCTCATTAAAGATATGATTATGGGACTTATTATATATTTTTAAAGTTATTTACATGTTATATGAGAATTATTATGTGTTTTAATTTCATTGTTACCATATTTATTGTAAGAAGGACAATACAATCCTATAGGTGCTAGTAGAAGTACATATAACCACATACGGATCTTTATAAAAAATTGTATTAGAGGTGTCAAGGGGAAAGTTTATTAATTTTAAAAGGTGTGTGGGGTTGGTAAATATATTAATAAACCTTAATAATTCTTTTAAAACCTTTTGGGAAATAAAATCACAAGATCTTTGCTCTTAGGTCCCTATAGACTATGTAAACCTTGTATTAGGGTTTTTAGGCAAAAACTTGTCATAAATTAGTTTCACTAGGTGAAAATGATTGAAATTTAATTATTTGAAAATAGTTAATGTATACTAATATATTTTTAGATTTTTGGACTAGTCAAGTATGAATACACATGGTTATGGATGATTATGTGCATCACAGGGCAATGGAGGCCTAGGTAGGCCGAAATAGAGACTTAAAAGGGAATGAAAAGGTGACATAAGAGTATATTTTGGATAATAAATTTCATATATGGATAAAAAAATATAGAGGGTGACATAAAATATCAATATTTTATCAAAACCAATCTGTACTAGTCTGCACCATTGCAAAAGTCCTAAAAAAAGGCTATAAGACAGTTTATCAAAGTGAAAGAATTTGTGTAGGTTTAAAGAGTTAAATTGAGAAGTTGTGTGGGATTGATATATGTTTCATAAAGGACTTGATATAATATATATAATTTCAATTCACCTTTATAAATCCAATAAACATTAAAACATGAAATGAGCAAGTTTGCCATTAAGAACCTTTGTCAAAGAGTTGATATATTGAAACAAGAGATAAGAGTGAGTAGTTTAGTGTTTTCCTATGCATAATTAACATTGTTGTAAAGAGATTAAATACATTATCATAATTCATGTTATGATATAATTTATGAGCCAAATATTTATGTCATTTAATGAAATCATGAGTGGATTTAGAGGGTGATTATTTAGGATTGATAAAATGACTAAGATAATTTTTAAGAATGTCATTTTAATGAAATCATTTGACCAGTGCATTAACCAAATATTATAATTCCCACATATAATGTTGAGGTAAGTGATTATACCATTTTATGACATCTCCTATAAAAATTTTGACTAAAATTTAGGTGGTAGTGAAAGTGTTTTTTTGAATCCATTCTTCATAGAGATTACCAATTACCTTAAGAAATGATGCAGGGCCTTTAGTCCCATCATACTTAATAATTGGAGAGATATTTCCAATATTAATAGACATAGTGAAGAGAGCTAAAGGTTCATTTTGTATATATTAAATAATCTTTTTATGCATAAGGGGTTGTGAAATGATATTTTCATTGGCATATCTAAGAGGAAGAGGGATAAAATTATGATTAGTTTTATGTGGAATAAGAGGACATTGATTATTCATGTGTAATAACTATTGTTGCATTTGTATCATTTGATACATATTTGTTGTTTGTATAACATTCATTTTTTTGACTGTGTGTAAGTATTTGAGTAGTATCAATTTATGCATTTGGATTATTATGAATTGGATAGGGAAGGTTGGTGTTGGTATTATGAGGAATATTAGTGTTGTAAGGAGGAGGCATGTTCCCATTGTTAAGAATAGGGATGTTTCCTATTAATGGATTTAATATAGGGTTTTTTTAAGATTGTATCAATTTATCCTATAGTGTAGTAAGGTAGTTTTGATAGGATAGTGACTTTAGAAGTGTGAAATGGATCTAATCCATCAATCTCATCATTTTGGATAATTTGACCCATATCAAAATCCATAGATGAAGGGTGATATAAGGTGCACCAAGAGTGAGTATCATCTTGGATAACTAGGGAAGGAAGTAAAGAACAACTTATGTATCATCTAAATGGATTAATTCTATCCAAGAATATTTTAATAAGGGATTTCATAAATTTTAGAATATGAATATAAGAAGAACAAGTATAATATTTGGACAAAGTCAGCTAGGTACCTAACAAAATTATCTAGATAGTGGTTTAGGAAGAGAACTGAGTTAGTTTAAGGGTACACAATTGTCTAGATAGTATAGAGTCAAATAGATCAAATACATTATGAAAGCAGGTAAATAGAATAATAGGTAAAAAATAGAGTTGAATGGTTTGACTGTGTTATATGGGAACACAAATATAATAGATTGTAAGAGACTGAGTTAACCAAGTTGATTATGTTTAATAGGTAGGAAAAATTTACAATGGTATAAATATGGATGACTAAGTGGTAATTTATAGATAAGTAAGCTAATACAACTAGGTTAATTAGGTCTATCTAGTTGCATCACATATCACAAACCTTGTATAAACACTTGTTAATACAAGTTTTATAATATAAAATACAATTTACAAATAGTAAGTGGTAATACTAAAATTTAATTGCTAATATAATGAGAGAACATTCTTATATGTTTTAAATTATGATTTAAAATGTGATAAGGCATTTGTATTTGAAAATTAACTAAAAAGAGGTAAGCTAAAGTTGGTTTTTGGTATGTTAAGGATGAAAGGGATCTATATTGGTGATGTTATTGGATTGGTATTGGGGACTATCCCATCACTTAAATATCCTATAATTATAAGTGTGTTGGGATCTTTTCCAATATATACCATCAACCACATATTTATAGTCCACCAAGAAATTGAGTTGATTTCCCCCTTGGTGATTAAATCTAAGTAGGTAGACCTCATGTAAGATTGTTTGAATATTTTTTGATATTTTATGATTTGGTAGTGTTTGAAGGAAGAAAATGACTAATCTAGTAAATTATTCTTCCTAGTTATACAATGTGCACTAATCTAAGTAAGCGTGAAAATAAATGAAAAATAATTTAATTAATAACAATGTATGTTAATTTTCTTTTCTTGAAAAGGACATAATACTAGGTCAATTAGGTCAACCTAATATGCAAATAATATATAACATAGTCAATTTGGTTGACTTTGTTTGTTGAAAATTAGTCCAAAAAAATTATGTTGGGCAAGTCAATTGAGTTTTCTAATAAAAAATCAATTATAGAATTAATTCATTCTAGCAAACATAATTTATTATAAGGTTACAATTTTATAGAATTGGAAAATTAGGAAAATAAAATTGAAGTTTAATTGAAATTGAGAAAAATGAAATAACTAAGCTTGTTTGAATGAACTTGGTCATTAAAATGAAGTCAATGTTAATTGTTTTGGTAATGTACTAAATATGCTATATTTTTGTTTTTAAATTACGTTTTCTAGATTAGGGTTTGAACCTATAAGATAGAATATTAAAATGGATATGAACCAATCGACTATATTTTCATAAGATTGAATAATTGAAATAAAAAAAGAAACTATGTCAACAAAATAAATATAGAAATATAAATAAACCTTGTTCAAAAATTGAAAGATAAGATAAAAAAATAAATCAACAAGATCGATCTAGTGTGTTAAGAGTGAAACTTCTATTACAAAGAGTTGAATAAGGTCGACAAGATCACCTTCGTTTAAAAAACTATAATATGATGCCCTAACTATGTTGATCAGATTGATGAAGTAGAAAATGAATTGAAAATAATATTGAACTAGATTGATCAGATTGATCCAATTATATATCGGATAAAATAACATGCACAAAGAGCCAAACTAAGTCAGTTGGATCGACTAAGTATTAATACCTATAAATAAATATTATATTAAGTTGACTAAATTGATCCACTAATATAAAGATGAAAATTAAAAATATGCAAGGATTAGTTCACATTGGGTTCACTAGAATTTATGCAATTAAAAGTTAATATAATCTAAAAATCAATCCTAACTTATAGGAGATAAATAAACTAACTATACCACTAAAAATACTTAGATAATTAGGGTCATGATCTATATGGATCCACTAAACATATTAAATGAATATCTTATCATATAAAATGGATAGAGATGGTTCTAAAGCCTCTATTCAAGTAACACCAAAAATAACCTTAGCCAGGTTTGATAATGTAAAGTAAATTAAAGTCTAATCTAGTGTTCACTAAATCTTGTGGCATAAATGGGGGATAAACATAAACATGCTAATTAAAAATCTACTCAAGTCAATGTAGAGGTAATCCTAAACAAGGAGAGACAATACATTCATTATCCATTATACATGAAAATTTATCTACTAAAATATAACAATAATAGTTAGGAATATTTATCTTTAAGATCACTCCATCAAGCCTCAACCTCTACCTTGGAAAATGGTGATTTGTAAGAGGTTTTTGTGTATTTTATAAATAGATAAAGATGGATAATGGAATATATTCTAGATAAGGACTTCCTAGTGAATATCAAGCCTTCATAATACAAAAACATTCATTTAAGAATCATGAAACCCTAAGTAATGACTATTTGTAAACTAGAATAAATATAGATAAATAAATGGAAAAAATGATTCTCTCTATTATAAATGGGGTGAAAGATGTGTATATATACCCTAATTTTACCCTAATCCCTTCTAAAATTTTAGCCAATATAGTTGGCCCAATCAACCTTATTGGTTGGAAAATAGAGTTGTTAGGTCCTAGACTAAATTGGCCTAAGGTGACTTAGTCTTATAACATGCACTATTTCCATAACTAGGTTGACCCATTCGACTGCATTTAGTAACTGGTAAAAGGGGTTTTGGCCTAGGTGGGGGCTATTTGAGGTGATGTATTACTTAGAGAAGCATGTGAGGGAGGTGTCAAAGTTTAGATAAATTTATAGGAGGGATTTTTTTTTTTAGGTAGAGGTATAGGGAACAATAATCTTATGAAGCACCAAAGGTCTATCCAACCCTTTATCAGTACACCCTTTAAGGCATGCACTTAGAGAGGGCAAGGTTTGATAAGTTCTTGTAAGAGAGAAAACATCACTAATGATAAAGTTTGATAATATTATGTGTATACATGTTCTTCTTCACTTTTGGAATAAATGAGAATATCCTCAAGAAATACTAACACAAACTGATCAAAGTAATCTCTAAACACACTATTCATGAAGTTCATGAATGTTGTAGGTGAATTTATTAATCTTAAAGGAGTACTATGAACTCATAGTGACCATAATGAGTTATAAAAGCAATTTTTGGAATATATTCCTCTATAATTCTTGTTTAATGATACCTAACATAAAGATAAATCTTTGAAAAGACTATTTTACCATGTATTTGATCAAATATATCATCAATGCAAGGTAAAATATAACTATTCTTGATTGTTTCCTTGTTAATCATTTGGTAGTTAATGCAAAAATGAAGGGTTCCATCATTATTTTTGACAAAGACTATACGTGAACCCCATGGTGAAACACTTGGCTGAATCAATCCTTTGGCCAACATCTATTGAAGTTGGGCCTCTAAATTAATTAATTTAGTTTTTTTCATTTTATAGGGAGCCTTGGATTGATGTTTTGACCCTAAAATGATATCAATGGTGAAATGAATCTCCCTTTTTGGAGGTAGACCCAGTAATTAATATGTAAAAACATCCTAATAATATTGTAGAAAAGGATAGTCTTTTATTGAGAGTTCTTTATCTTCACAAATTTCATCCATTTTGATTAGGAATGCTTGACATCCCTTATGTTATCACATAGATTTTGTACCTATATTTCTTTTGTAGTATGTTGTATGGTATCTGTTTCAAATTGTGGTAAATCTAACCATAAAATGGGATCACCTCTAAGTAATGGGACCTTGGAAAATTATGATGAACCTCTAGAGAAGGTCAAATTACTTTCACTAAGTTTGGTGCAACTGATATATTACCAGTTCATGTAAAAAATTATGCTTCTTAGTGATTTTACTCTTAAACTAGGGTTTGAACTATGAGGAAAATATTTTTAGAAATGGTGATTGCATCAAATAGTTATAGTGGATATTATTGCTTGCTTTATATGAACACAAAAGAATAATGGATATATTGAAATTTATTGGAGTTCAAACTCATGAAAATATGAAACCAAAGGTAATATTGGGCATCAATCATATAAGGAACAAGATTCTTTATTTTTAATCAAACAATCGCTCAAAAGGGAAAAATAATGCCATAGATGTAATATTTTGACTAAAACAAGAATGAAAACATTCACAAATTTGATAAATAGCCTCACATATGCAAAGATAACAAAGATAAAGAAGGCAAATATTAAATCTATTATCATTCTCTAGGTTGCAACATGTTGATCAATTGTTCAAAATGTAGAATAATTTCTCCAATAGTAAAAATACAAATGGGATATGCCATGGTACCCATATTTATACAACATAATATCTTGGAAGAGAGGTAGTTATAAAAAACTTATACACCCAGTTAAATAAAAATAAAAATTAGAAAACCTCATGCAAGGGGCATTATATTCAAATAAAATGACATCTTTAACAAGGTAAATGACTAAAACAAAGAACACGTAACTAATGGGCATTTCAAAACTATTGGAGGCATAGAGAAATCAAGTTGAATCTTCATGCAATGTATTCCTTATCTTTAGTTCAAATATTTTTATCTTCTCCATGGAATGAGGCACCAAAAATGAACTCACATTTAGAAAATTAAAAATTCTTTTAGATATTTTAGGTTATTTCATGCAAAACCTAACTTGTATTTTTCCATTAGGACTTTTACAACTTTTTAAGTCATCCAATTTTGATAAAACTGGAAATGCAATTTAAAATATGTGTTTTTTCAAGTTAAGCAACTCAGACTTTGTCAAAAATAAAAGTGTAATTTAAAAGTTTGATTTTTACAACTTTTTGTCCTACCAAAAAGATAATTAATAATAACAAAGTAGCTATTTCTCAAAAAGAGTTATCAAAATGATAGTTGCAATTTGAAACCTATAACTTTACAATATTTTTTACAACAAAAACATTTAATATGTAGGATGTACTTTATTGAAATAATTCATCTAAAATAATAACCTTTAAAGCTTCTTTATCCTTATTTGCCTTTGTTCTCTCTATATAAGCATCAAAGATTTTGAATATTTCCAAGATACAATCTTCATTAGGACCAAGTGAATAAAAGTTACTTATCTCACATTCTAAAATTGTGTTAGAGATTTCCCTTTATGTATCTCTATATAATTGAGTGTCTTTCTCCATTTAATCTAGTGTATTATGATACTTGATAACTCAGTGGATGGAATTCAATTTAAATGTTGTGTCCCATGTTTTCTCTCTCTCGACCATTCCTTTGAACTTGTATTGAACCTCTTACGTTAAAAGAATTTGGTCTTGATAATATTTTGCTTCACATGATAATTTATTAACCAAATATTCAATGTCATAGATTGTATATGTGACCTTATCATATGTAGCCTTAGTTTTATTAATACTCTCAATGAGTATTCTTATTCTAAAATTAGCTCCCCTATCTAATTCCTCATGCTCTACATCATTTTTCAATATCTTCTCTATAATGAGGGTATTAGTTTCAATCATGTTGACATCTTGTAATTTTGGTTAGAATAAGTTCAAACTTTCTATCTCTTCATCATATTTTCACATTTATTTCTTCAAAGTTTCATGATTAACCTTTAGAGTTTTGTAGTAATCCATTGATAACTCAATTACTTTGTTTCCCTTTGTGATGAGCTCTTTAGCCTAGTCTTTTGTATCCCTTCCCATGTTGCCAATATTTGTTACTAATTCAAGTGTTTTTTTGTCATATAACTGAGTAATAGATTGTGTTTATTTGGATACAGGCTCAATTAACTTCTTCACTGTAGTTGTCAACTCTTCAATCTTATTCTTCAATTCATCCTTTATGACCTTGTCACTGTCCATCTTATCAAAAAGATAGTTAATTCTTGATTAAAAATCATGTTTCAATCCCTCTCTTGTAGGATAGCCTATGTGAACTTTGGATATTTGTTAATTCCCCACCACTAGATCTTAATTTTGTTTATTTAATGGGGAGATTGCAATTCTACATTTTTCTCCCCTGATTAATCATATAGTATTCTAGATATAGTTATGGTAGCTGCCATTTATTTTTTTAATGCCACTATAAGGCCAAAATATAGTATGATAATGGACACCATTTTCTTCCATTTCTTCCCACTGATTACTCTAGCTATCTTGGAGTGGCATCATATTGTCTTATCATTATCAACTATGAATTTGTAGCTAAAGTTGTTACACTGGTAGTTATGGTGATGAGTATTATATCTATCACTACTATGGCCACTGAATCATTGGATGATATTTTTACAATATCTTCCCCATCTATGGGTTGAGTATCCATAGTTGTATCAATGATTTCTTCTATCTCTACCTCCTTAGTGGGGGTTTGGGTTATTATGTAAATGGAAGATATGGGTGTAGCTAAAATGGTTGTGCCTACTAGGGGTGTGGGAGATGGAAGTGACACCAGTGGAGGGGTAGGCATAGGGAGTTGAAAAATGGGAACATGTGGGAGTGTGTAGTCTAGAGCCATGAATTAATCAATAAAATTTATGGGGATACTTAGGTTTGATAAAATGGGGAAAGTGATGGGAGATGAAAATGAAGTAGCAGTTATCTCAATGGTTGGGATGACTAGAGGGATTGTAGTTAGGATGACTAAATCCATGTCCATATACTATTGTGTGATATTATTGATTTACAGAGTGGTGTTAGATATCAAGGATGAGATGGAATTAATTTTGGAAGATATGGAAATAATAATGGAAGAGGGGATTGGAGGTGAATCCTAAGTGTCCAATGGTCTTAATTGAACTATTGATAATGGATTAATTGGCATAAGTGAGCTAATGGGAATAGAGGGGAAATTTTTTTGATATGATGGTGGAGTGGATATAGGAGGAGGTATTGTAGTTGGTATAATTATAGAGATAGGGGGAGAAACTATTTATGCTTCAGCAATAACTATGTCTTTAATTGAAATTAGCATTGGTTAATCTAATATTGCTCTTTGGCCACTAGATTGATCTCTTTCATCCTTTTATTTCTATTTTATCTTATGTGATACCACTAGCCTCTTGACATATTATATTTGGGTTCCACTACTCAAACCTTATACTATTAGTGATACACCCTTCTCTTTAACTTATTTCAATTTATCATTGATGCTCAAAGTTTCATTGGTCACCTTGACCCATTTGATCCTAAGCTAGTTAACTTTCCTATTTATTACATTGGTGGTCTTATCCATTAATGAGAATGAGTCATGTATGGAACACTTAAATTATGGAAGGGTTTGAGAAAAGATATTTTTATCATATTAAATCTTTTCCACTAGAGACTCATCATCTATCAAGTCCTCAAGGACTAGTTTCATGTTATAAGCTTTGATCTACTCCAAAGTCATCCTAGAATAATATTTTAGTCTCACTTCCTCTTAACCTTATAGGTCATCTTAGTAGTCTTCATAATAAGGAACATGGGAATATGTTGGGATTACCAATATGCTAGTAATGTTACCATTTAAATCATAAAATGGCTTTACCTTGAAATATTTTAAGGTCATCTGAGTCATCTCAGCATCTTCAAACTTGGATTTGGATAGGGAAGGGCATGTATACCTCTTATGCTAATGGGAAAATGGATTTATGCCTAATTTTTTCTTGATAATAATTTGTGAGTATCTACAAGCTACCTCACAAGTTCTATTATATCCCATTTATCACTTACATAACTTGGTAGGGTGTAAGGACAACCACTGAATCCTCCTACTCTGATATATGAGTATGTGGTTAATTGAATGAAAGAACATCCCCAATTTGTGATATCATAAGTAAAAACATCAAATAATCTCCTCTTTTCTAACTCTTTGTTAAACATGATTATGATGTAGTATATGAATGAATCATTTAACCTTATTAAATGTTGTCTACTTGCCTCAAGGGTGAGGTTAAGGTAATAATTAAAGACCTTATTAACTTAATCAGGTAGTGTATTTAACCCTAGTAAAACCTTTCCCTTTACTATTATGTATACTATATATTAAGTCATATATAAATTCCCTATATTTTGGAATTCCATCAATTATTTATGGGTGGAATCACTTATGAACTATGTACAATGGATGTACTACTTATTTTGGTGGATTAACCATATGTAATTATACATCTACTCCTAAAATTTATTGGCATAAGGGTTCCAAGTGACTCTATGTAAGAGAATGGTTAGTTCACCCACTTTTTCCTTAAAGTCTATTATTGCCAAGGTTTTGGTAAGTCTTGTAGATGTTATCCTAGGGAATTTTAGCCATTATTTATTAAGTACGCTTAAATATCTAGTGTTATTATCTTGATAAATATTTGTGGATGAGTCAGGATTTATATCAATATAACTCTCATATTTTGGAATTACTAATACTTAGTCTATGAAGTCAAGGTCTAGGTTTAGAATATTTTCTCCCTTGTCATTCAAGACTTCTCTCTTTTATGAATCCTAGTAATTCACCAATGTGAGCATAATATCAAGGATATACACTAATAATGGGAAGGATATTGCTTTAGGTAGTCCATAGTCATAAATTCTTTGAATTTAGTCATTTTTGAATTCAACATTTACCTTTATCCAAAAATCACCTAGGTTTGTGTCTATGATTTCATTAGTGTTAGATTCCAAGATGAGTAGGAAACATGGTCCATTAGATTTGAACTTCACTTATTTTCTAGACATACGTTCTGGTAAATCTGATGTGGGAAAACCAACTATAGATTTGGGAGGCTTTGGGGTTACAACTATAGGTAAAAGTTTTGACAGGATTTGGAGTTACTTTTGAAATAAAAATGTTAGATGGATTTTGGAGTTGAAAAACAAAATTTTAAAGTTTGATAAAACCTTTGGTGGGTTTCAGGCTTATTATTGTAGGTAAAATCCTTAATGGGGATTTGGATTTGTAAATGCAATGGGATTTTCCACAAAGTCATAGGTTTTCAAATATAGGTGAAATGTCTATGGGTTTTGTATTTTCTATCATAGATGAAATGTATATGATGACTATTTATGGAATCTTTGAGGAAATATTTGAATGGTTTTTATCAAACCCTTAGTTTTTATAATTCTATAGAAATATTTAAAATGACTCAATAAGAATTTGAACACAGACAATCTTGAGATGACTTAAGCAAGAAGAAACCTATAGATGATAATGAAAGGAAAAAAAATCATTATGAGATAATGAAAAGATACAAAATAAATTATGCCTGGCTCAATAGAGAAAATGGAAGCTATAAAATGTAGGATGAAAATGAATAGAATTTAGAGGGTCAAAATAGTGTTCATGGTTCGAGGCTGCATGGTTGAGGGGTGGTATTACTTGACATCATGGCTTTGGAAAGGATTTATTCATGCAAATCTCCAATTCTTTGATTTGTAATTTAAATAATTATTTTATACTAATTTCATAAATATAATCCATAACCCTATAATTAATGCCCTTAGGTCGATGGTTGTTAGAAGTTTTAGAGTCATGGCATAATTTTATAATTTTAAAAAATTGCATTTTACACTTTGACCTCTACTTTCCATTGGGTGACTTGGTAATTTTTAAATGGGAAATCCAAACTTGAGGTGAAAATTTCAACTTTTCAAGTTGCAAATTGTAATTAGAGTTCTAGTTTTTTATGGGAGTTGGATGCATGGAAAGTAGAGGTTTGATTGTAATTTAAAAGTTTAAAAGTTATAAATTAAAACATAATCTCATTTTCATAGGGAATATGTTAGGAAGAAAGTGGAGTTCCGTTTTCAATTTCCAACTTTGCAAGTTGAAAATTGTGATAAGTGTTTGAGTTTCTATCAGTCATGTGTTTGGTAGAAAGTGGGGGTCCATTTGAAATTTTCAACTTTGTAAGTGCTAAATTATGAGAAAAGTTACAATTTCCACCTGTCATATGTTTATAAATAAGTGGAGGTTTGTTTACAACTTAAAAATTTTCAAGTTGTAAATTATGACTAGAGTTCTTGTTTCTGTCAATCATGGGTTTGTGCAGGAAGTGGAGTTTGGGATGTAATTTGCAAGTTTGCAAGTTGCAAATTGCACCCAAATCTATAATTTCTATAGGTCTTGATAAAAGGGTGTCTTATTTCATTTTATGGCCTTTTTACAAAAAATTAATGGGTTACCCTTAGAGTATTATATATTTTTAAATTTTTGGGGGAAAAACATCAACACCTTCCATTGAGACTTTTTTAATTGAATGGTTAAAATTTGACTAAGTTTCAATCCTCTTTGATTTCATTTAATTTGAGTTTGATTTCCAAAACCATATAAACACTCAAAATTTTAAAGAAAATAATCAACTTTGGATTTGTGTTTAGAGAGCCAATTCACTCCTGGTATCATATCATATGACCCTATTAGTGTTGCATAAAGATCAATGACCATAGTGAATTCTAGAAACTTTCTTTCAGCCTTAAAAAGACATTTTTCAACATTGAGCTTGGATTCATTCCCATACTAAATTGACCAAGAATTTACCATAAAACCAACTTTCATAATTAATTTAATTAACATTTAAAGAGAGATAAAACATTTAGTAGATCTTGTATCTATCAAAATATAAATAGTTTGAACAAAAAAAGTACCTAATACTTTAATGGGAGAGGCTTAAAAATCCACTTAATGGTTTTCAACTATTGAATGAATATTCTATTGTAAGGTTAATTGTTGTGATGTATAGGTAGGAAAAATCTTCTTTCTATCATCTATCTTCTACCGAGGATAATCCTTTGCATAATGGTCTCCCTTACATGTAAATCATCTACCATGTGGTCCATTTATCTCAACCTTATTAACTCCCATGAATATTTATCTAAAACCAAATCTAGGTTTCTTGTTCCTTGAAGCATTACTAAATATTTGATTCTAGCTATTAAATCAATTCTTAGAATTTTTATTTCACTTCTAGTTCTTTTTCTTGAAGGGTGTCTTTGAACTTCCAAACTTATTTTTGAATTTTTATCTAACATTAGTAATTTATTTCAACTTTTTTTCTTACTTAAATTAATTATCAAAGAGTTAGTCCATAGTGGATGGTCGATGCATATCTAGTTCAATCCTATTTGGAGTTTTAATCCCATAATGAATTTCTTAATCTAGAAACATTCATATTTCTAATACTATAGAAGACACTTCAAGATCTTTGTGAATTTCTCCCAGTACTCATTTATAAATAAATTCACTTGCTTTAGATTCTAAAAATTTGTTAAATTTTTATCAAAATATAGGTGGGGTATCCATCATCACCTAAAAAGAGTCACAAACTAATCCCAAGTGGTGGTAGTGGAATCAAGATTCATCTCAATCTTTTTATTATCCCACCTAATTAATATTTCACCCTCTAGTTGGTAATCTCCCCACATAGCCTCAATCACCTCAGAATAATTTTGAATCTCAAAATAGTTTTCCATTGCAGTGATCCAAGATTCAACTCCATTGCCCAATAACATACCATAAAACTTGGGTGGGTTCACTTTCTTCATATCACACACAACTCTAAAGCTTCTTGAGTTCTTGTTATTTATTGACCTTCATCATGTCCCTGATCCTAGTGCTCTTCTTGATCATTAAGTTATTTCTCTAGAACCTCTTATTCATCTTCCTCATCAAGTCCACGAACTTCTCACTCTAGAGATGTTATTGTATATCTAGTCTCATTCATGATAATGAGTATTTTATCAAGTTTTTTAGCTTTTTCAGTTGTTACATAATTAGTGTGATACTAGGAATTTGAGGATGGAGGGGAGTTTAGATCAAGTGTTAGTCTTTATATAAAATAATAAAATTAAAAAACCCACTAACAAGATAAACACCTCCATGCATAGATCATAGGGGGATCTTAGTGAAAAAACAACAAATGATAAAGATCAACTAAAATGCAAAGAACTTACAAGTTTTTGTACGTTCCTTGAATAATCCAAATTATGTGTTTGTTTGGTTTGCTTAGCTTGTGTTCAAGAAGTTTGTGACAATGGATCTTAACTATCTCCTTCCCTCCTTGGCACCATGGTTGATTTTGATTTGGGTTGATGTTTCTCAAAGTGGCTTGGCTTATGATTTTGGCATTATAACTCTATAGGTTTTAATCTTATCATAAAACTAGAACTATAACATTACTATGTCCAACTTCTCAAAATGAAGAGGTCTAGTCTTGTATTTATAAGTTTAGAAACTAGCCCCAACCCAAGTTGAGTTAGAGTGTAGTTAGAGATTATAATGGGCTCAAACCTAATCTTAGTGACTTAATTAACCCTAGTAGAGTTAAAAGGTGTTAAATGGTCATGATTAACAATGAATAGGGATGTTGAGATATTTTTGGATATTTGACAACTCACAAAAAGTTAATTATGAATTCCTAGGATATTCTTTGATTTATGAATTTCCTTTTTGATAATTGATTAATTTTTCATAGATGATTTAATTAGGCATTTGATTATGTTATGTATGTTAATTAATTATGTTTCGGTATTTCATAATTTTTCAAGATTTAAATTAATTGATATGTGCATTTATCCCATTTAATTAGTTTATAGGCCAAATTGTATGTTGTAATGCCAAATTTTGAGACATTTAATGATTTTTAGGATCAATTTGCAAAGGTTGGTAAGAATCAGTCTAAAGTCTGATATGAAGCCTTGGCAGCCACATTTAGGTGTCTATAGTTTACCCATGTTTGGGAAGGTATTACATGTTGTAAACATAGTAACATCTTCTCAAAGATTGAAAAGGTGTTTGTTTACGACTTTAATGGAAATGGATGAACTATAGGGTACCCCATCGAGGGATCAGTTGGTAAAGGGGTCATCAAATAGTCCCTCAAAATAAGTAAATGAGTGGAAAAATTAGATGAAATGATGGGGTATAAGGGTTTTATTTTCCTAAATATGGTTATAATTAGTGGAATATGAAGTTACCCCAATTAGGGAAGACAAAAAAGATAATTTACCCATAGGTGGTTATAATCATTGACATCAATGGGATATAAAAAAGGTGATGATTTTCCTAAAGGCAGTTAGAAGTATAAAAAAAGATTAGGGTAATAAGAAACTGATTTTACCAAAGGCAGTTAAAATTAGTTAAAGGGAAAAACAATGATTTACCCAAAGGCAGTTATAATCATTAGGTAAGATAAAAGCATGCCATCGTTAGGCAAAACAAAGTAAATGATTTGACCAAAAGAGGTTATGATCATTAACCCTAAAATTGATGAAAACACAATGATTTTCCCAAAGGTTGTAGTTGGATGGTGTACAATGATTTGCCCAAAGGTTTTTATAATCATTATACCCTAATAGTGGAAAACAAGTGGCATGGTATATAATGGTTTGCCCAAATATGGTTATAAACATTTTATGTTAATTATGGAAAACATGATATAAAATGATGATGATGAATTGATATAGAGGATAAAGATGAATTAGGAAACTTGTTAGTATGGAGATGCTCATTTGAACTAGTAAGGAGGAAAATTATTTTGTTGGTTAATTAATCTATTTGGGATATGATTTAGATTAGATTTGGAATGTTATTGGTGCTAGTGCTAAGGAGATATCGATGTTTAATTTTTCATGTAGAATTCTTGAAGATAATTTTTTCTATAGCACATAATGATAGGCATTATAATATAATACCATGAGGACTCGTCCAAAATATGCATAAGGACTGACTCCCAATCTGATACACAAGTGAAAATAATGTAGTAATGATAAAAAACATGATGATAATGTTGATGTGTGATTATGGATGGATTTAAAAATAGTGTGTAAGGAATCACCTAATGAATACACATAGACTAAATCAAGGCACAACATAAAAACAAACAAATAGGTACACAAATAAAACAAAATAGAAAGAAACACTCAAACAAATAAATAATGGTTAATCATAGTGTTAGTAAAAACAACATAACACAAACAAGACAATAAACATTGCCCTTAAAAAATAGGAGACAAATTAACAAACAAACAAAATGGAGGAATAGAATAAAAGGAATTTGATGATGGAAGGGAGGTTAAACCAAGTGTTAGTCTTCATATAAAACAATTAAATGAAAAACACACTAATAAACTTAGCACCTCCATGCCTAGATCATAGGGGGAGATTAGTGAAAAAATAAAAAATGACAAAGCTCAACTAAAATGCAAATAAATTACAAGTCTCCTTACCTTGAATGCTCCAAATGATGTGTTTGTTTGGTTTTCTTGGCTTGTGTTCAAGAAATATTTAATAATAGAGCTCGGCTATCTATTTCTCTCCTTAGCACCATGGTTGCTTTAGATTTATATTTATGTTTCTCATAGTGGCTTGGATTGTAATTTTGTGATTATAACTCTATAGGTTTTAATCTTGTCCTAAAACCAACATTAGAACATTACTATTTCCAATATCTCTAAATGAAGAGGTCTAGGCTTGTATTTATAGGTTTAGCAACTAACCCCAACCTAGGGTAAGTTAGAGTGTAGTTAGAGCTTATAATGGTTTCAAACCTAATATTAGTGAGTTAATTAACCCTAATAGAGTTAAAAGGTGTCAAATGGTCATGATTAGTGATTTAATAATTTTGGGAATATTAGGATTTTATTCCTAATTTAGTTAAAGGGTTTGAGTACTAAAATCAGTCAATAATTATGCCATAATTAACATAATCATTTATTAATTCTTATTGTTGTTTATACTTTCTAAAAATAACAAGTAAATAGAGAGAAATCAAACTTAGCTTAAAATTATGTTGATCTAACTGACATAGAGGTTGATATTAACTATGCAAGACTAGGAGACTATCATAACTCAAGATATAAACTTCACTTTATAATTAGACAAGAGAATTAAAAGTGGATAGGAGTGGAACTAATGCTATAGTCCATGTTTGATGCTATTTTTTGAGATTTTGTGTTTTTTTGGTTTTGTTTGGTAGATCGGTGTAACACTATCTCTCAATTTACAAAGCTTCACTGTCAATAGTGCTCCCTATAGAGTTATTTTTTTGTTTATAAGCCTTAAAAATACTTAAATAAAACTTTGGAAAATAGGGAAATGGGGTTAGTTTGTGTAAGGTGCACTAGACATGCTTCATAGCCTATGTGTAGGCACGTTGCCTACATACTAATACTTCAAAGAGGGATCAAGCCATATGTAGTTATGCCTTTGAAAGTGATCAGTGTAATTGTGATATGATAATGCAAGAAATTATAAATTGGATGTGATTTAGGTAGTTAGGGACTGGTGACGATATTTAGATGTGCTTAGGACTGTACTAGATAGTTGTATGTAGAGAATAGGGAAGATTTCATGAGTGGTTTCAATTGTATTATTGATTGTTTAATAATATTTACCAACCCCTTTCCAAATGATCTTTGAATGGGATTTTATATGGATTTATTAGTCACTGATTAAATTTTCCCACATTAGGCTGATAAGGAGAAGGATGGGGAATTAGAGTAAATGGGCCATTAGGGCCAAAAAAGAGCTTGGATAATAATGCTAAAAGTGAACAACAATGATGTGCTCCTATCCTAGTTAGGTACTATTATTTTGGTTAGATGGGATCTAGGGGGATGGATTGATCATAAAAAGAGGATCTTTGCTCAGCTAGGATCAGGTATAAAAGGCTAAAATGATTGGGAATTAGTGAAAACAAGCCTATGAGGGTCATGAGATCAAGCAAGAAGGATCTATGGTTTGGGTGTCATTAGTCATGTTCAAGTTACCAATTTTTGCATTTTATATGACTACATTTTCACCCCTTAATTTTAATGACTAAAAATTAATAATAATTGGTGAAAACAAGCCTATGAGGCTCATGAGATCAAGCAAGAGGGACCTATGGTTTGGGTGTCATTAGTCATGCTCAAGTTACTAATTTTTGCATTTTATATGACTACATATGCACCCCTTTATTTTAGTGATGCATCAAAGTGAAATAATAGGATAAAATAAAAAAATAAAGTGCACCTAAAATTACCTTAAAGGGTGAAGCTCATAAATATTTCATGATGTTGGGTGTGCATGGAGAGAGCACGTTGTGAAGTGTAAATATACAAGAAAAAATAAAGAGTAGATTAGTTCATACTAGATACACTATATCTAAAATTAGAATGTATAAAGATAGGTAAAAGAGAGGAAGAGAAAGGAATTATTACACCTCACTAGGTATGTGGACTAATACAAAACTTATTGTGATGATGAGTGATGTTATATTATGCTAAGTAATGTTGTATGTGTGTTGAAACAAGAGTAATATCATGAACGGAGTTCAGTGCTCAATTCCTTACGAATGGCTTAGGAATGTAAAGGATGTACTTTAGGCTCCGTCATCACCTATTAAATGAAGCTAGGTGGTCATGAACATGTTTATCAATGTTTTTATTGCTTGCCCAATCCCTCAAAATAGGTGGTTCGAGAATACAAAGGTTATATAGTCTTTTGGTTCCATCATTGCCCCATGAAGTGAAGAAGTAAACTATTAACAATATGAAATGTATGTCATATGAGATGGATCTTAAATCCCATGAATGTAATATGATTTTATAATGTTGGTATGGATAGCTAAATGTATGCTAGAAACTAGGCCACTTCTAGCCACTGTAGAATATGGAGATTAGGCTTATATGAAAGCCACTCCAAAAATAGGAATCTAACTTATGTGGAAGCCACTTGAGAACTCAGGAACTTAGAAGTTAGGATTGTTTGAAAGCAAACCAAAATTATGCCAAACACCTATAGATGGAGTAAGAAATGTAACTATTGAGAATGTGTGGGTAATACTAAACTTGGAAAGAAAGAAAACAAATGTGTTGTGCACATTACCCTCAATCACTAGTGTTTGAAACATGGATTCTAATATAGAAGTTATACCAACTACCCTATCTCAAATTGAAAGTGAGAGCCATCATTTCATGCATGATGACCCCTATATCTATATTCTCTAAGAAAATTATATTGAAACTACTAATTTTTAACTGGTCTGACTATGCAAACCTATAGCTAAACCTACTTTTATACTTCTATAAATTTTTTTTTTTATATTATTTAGATAGGATCATTGAAAATTGATAGTAGCACCACTACCACTATAGTCCAATCTTAGTTTTATTATCCTAAACCAAATGTTATGACTATTTTCATATTCTTAACTATGTGTCTAGTCTATTTTGACTAGTTTGATGTTTGGTTGCTATTTTGAGTGTTTTAATACTAGATTTTTGGGTTGATAGGAGCTCTGACCTCTATGACAAAACCCCTATTTGTTGCCCCCTCTTTTAAGGGTAGGAATGTAGACCCTATAATGACTAACCCTAGAAGAAATATCCCTACAATTGTTTTATGCTACAAAATATATGAAATAACAATGATAATTGAGAAGATATCTCAAGATATAACATGGATTGTATTGAGAGATTATTATATCAACATGGGTATGTTTAGATAGATATAACAATGTAAAATCATGTGCAATATAGGAAACTAGAATTAGAAGTGTTAGTTGTTAGTTGGCATGGAGGGATGGAGAATGATGTCCATCATGACATTTAATAAATCAAGATAAACACATGATGTGAATCATGGCATTGAAAACAATGAGAAGAAAACAAGCAACAAGCACACAAGCTAAGAATAAAGAATCCTACAAGAGTGGCCAAGGAGAAAATAAAATAAGGGACATGGGTGCATGTCACTCAAATTAGAAAAAAATCATACAAGGCATGTTCAAATGGCACATACACATACAATTGAAACAAGTAAGTTAGCATGAAATTCATAATCACATGGAAGAGTATAGGTAAGGGACATGGTAAAATTTATTAGGCACACCCATGAATAGAAGAAAAGGACATTGGAAAATGTCTTAAGGCATAGATAGGAGATACATAGGAATTAAAAATGAAAACACATCAAGCTATACTAATCAAGAAGATATATCATATCAATATTAGAAAATACAATCAAATCTAACTTAATCGAAGAAAGAGCAAAAGTATGCAAGAAATGTTAGTACAAGACTGGGTATATGCAAAGAAATACACAAGTGCTAAATACTAGTGAGTGTCGATAGATTAATCTATGTAAGCTAGTAAATAATGTACATCAACATGATAACTATAGTGTGCGGTGTAGGAATGGCATAACTTGAATGGTGTAGTCATATAGAAGATTCCTCTAGTTGGTATGTATATCAATGTACATATCATATGCCAGAGTAGGATGCCACCTCAATGGGTAGAGTGAAGTAATCAAGGGTTTAGAAGTCACTACACACACTCAAATAAGATCAAGTGAAGAATGGTAATGTAAATTAATTAACAAACAATAACATAGAACAATAAATGTAAGTCTTACATAGTAGTATCAATGTAAAGCATGGATGATGCATATAATCAAAATATTTTTTATGTTTTTGAATTATTGAATATTTTTTTATTTTGTTTTTTTTTTATTTTAATTTTTATAATACTTAAGCTATGTAAAATTAATCATCTGGAGATTATGTACAATCAAGTAAAGGTGACTATGTACAAGTGAACAAATAAACTATGTAAAAGTGTATGTAAAATATGTAAATAATGATATAAAAGACTAGGTTAGAGGGGATAAAGGGTCCAAAGATGGAGCTTGGTGGGGATGGAGCTAAAGGAAGGGATCACAGCCATCATCAAATGCCTCAAGATCATCATTATAAGTATCATCATATGTTGCAAATGTTGTGTACATGGTGTCATCCTATCAAAGGCAAGTTGAAGGTTGTTTTGGTGGTGAAGATGTGGATTCTCCTCTGAGATGTTTGACTCTCATATTTGATTGCTTTAGTGGAAGTGGTGGATCTAGTGCTAGTGCTGGTGGTGTTATAATTTTAATAATACCTTAAACCTATAGTTTATCTGATATTTTATGTAGATTTATACATGATTTTGTATCATGGCCTGTGATCCTATGAAAAAGATAAAATGGGTGACCATCTTGCTTTGATAATCTATTAATATATATATTTTGTACTATAGGTAGTGTGATTAATCCATGATCAAGTAACATATATAGTATAATATATGGTTGATGTTGTGTGTTTCCTACCTAAATCTTAATGACTAGCTCTATATCTATAGAGGTAACCATGTGAACTATATGTTCCAAGTGATATGTCTGTATACACAAATATGGAGTATATCTTGAGAGTATAGTGTGAGATGATAAGAGTTATTTAGGATGTCTAATGAGAGCTATAGTTTCATCTAAGTACTCTCCTAGGCATACTGGTGTAAATATCAATCCACACAAATAATCATCTATGAGTGTGGTGTCCTATCATCATCTAAAGAAGCTTAGGAATTTGTATCAACATCATGCACATATTGTAACTCATAATTTATCACAAGGGATAAATTTAATATGGGAGTCTCATTAACTATAGTAATAGAAGAAAATTATGTTTTGGGAATGTCTATAACTAATGGAGTGACTGTATCTATAGAATTAACTGGTAATACTAGAATTATTGTTGATGAATGTATAATTATAACAGGTGTAGGAATCATGACTGATTAAGTAGATAAAATGGATAAAGTAGTTATGACTAGCTAGATATCAGGAGTTGAGGGCATAATTATAAGTGGAGTATGAGAAGTGATAGTTTATCCAACCTTATATGTATGTATCTGATCAAGAGAAATGTAATGAGGTGGTGGTTAAATTATGAGATGAGGTGTCCCATCTAGCAAAATAGTCAAATATGACTTTATAGTTTGATAATATCTAAATGGATGGTTATCTAATGGACATGTGTATATGTATCCTTCATGTATAAACTTAAAACATCAATGAAGAGTAGAAGGAACTTACCCCATAATGTGTATCTAGGGTCATCTGAGTAAAATATTATAATGAAGAGGACCTAGCATGACTTGGAATTGTGTAGAGAGAGTTTTGGGTCCTACCATGATATCCAAAGTAATGTTTCCCAATGTATATCATGGTATATCATTAAACCCTCTAATTTTCTTATATGATTTTTACATTGATGCCATATCTACGCCCATGGTCTATAAGAATATAATACTTCATATATTAAGTTCAAAACTAGTATCAACTAGAACTCTCTTAACTATGTTGGTTTTAACTTGAGCTTGTATAAATAATGGTAAATTTTGATCAATAACTATCTAAGATGGCATGTCATCATTATCAAAAGTAATAACATCTTTAATAGATTTTAGAGTGCTGACCACTAATGCAAAATAAGAAGGTTATGAATAAATGGGCACAGAAGTTTGGGTGAGTGCCTGATAAAGAATGTCCTTAAAACACATTGGCTTTTTAAAGCAATTCTAACATGAAAAGTTTAGCTAGAGTGTTTCTCAACTGATCAATAATATCATATGTCTTGTGTAGGTCTACCTATGTGGGTGGGTTAGGCCTAGGATGGGAAGGAATGGGAGGATGGTGGGGCTCTTAACTATGTGAGAGAGGTATGGTAGTACATTGAGTAATAGTTTTAACTACACTATTTACTATTCATATAGGACTAATAGTGGCTACAGGAGGAGAGAAAAGATAATTGGCAAGTCGAGGTGGTATAGGGATAAAGGGTGTCAACTAGGCTCTCTGGTGATGGGTAGTGACTTGCGGAAGGGTAAAATGGACCATGAAACATGACTCAACATGGGATAGAGGCTCTGAGGGAGGTGATGCAAAAGATATCTTAGCATGTTGTTTAATAATAAATTTCTTAACATCATCCCATATTAAGAAAAAGAAGCATGAAATGCAAATAATGAAGCTTTGCACTAACATATGATAAACTTTATCATTCATATACATGATAGGACTTATGATGGTTTCTTTATTTTTTGCAAGAGATGTGAGAAAAATTTGTAAATAAGTGAGATCCATTTTATGCAATCTGGTTAAAGATGTAAGGTAATATCTCATAATAAATAGGACCTATTATATGCACCTAGGGTTTGAAATATGATAATTTCATAAAATACTATGAAATTTTGAAAATGAAATTGGATTTCTAATTTAAATATTTAACTAAAATTTCAAAAAATTATTGGAAAATGCTTGAGTGAATAAGGCCTAGTATGTATAACTAGGGTTTTGAGATTTTTTTTAACATTACTATTGAATTTTGAAATGATTTTATGATATGAATATGCTAGTAAAAATTCATAAATTTACTGGAAAATTACTAGAAAAATACTACGACCTAGTATGGGTAACTAGGGTTTGAAAGAAATTTATTTTTAAATTCACTACTAAATTATAAAATTTTAAATGAATTTTGGATATAAATATTCAAGTAAAAATTTATAAATTTATTAGAAAAATTAGTAGGAATATTACCCTAGGCTTTTTAGGGTTTTTGTGCATAAATGAAGTAAGTCAAGTTCACCAAATGATTTAACAAGTTTAGGAATATTGATGTTCTATTCCTAGTTTATTTAAAGGGTCTAAGTAGTAAAATCAGTCAATAATTGTGCCATAATTAACCTACTAATTTGTTAATTTTAACTATTGTTTAGAATTTCTAAAAATGGCAGGTAAATAGAGAGAAATCAAACTTAGCTTGAAACTATGTTGATCTGACTGAAATAGAGGCTAATATTGACTGTGCAAGACTAGGAGACTATCAAAACTAAGATTTAAATTTTTTTATTTGATTGGATAGGAGTGTGAAAAGTATAAAAGAGTGGCAATGACACTATAGTCCTTATTTTATGTTATTGTCCTAAGAGTCTAAGCTTTTTGGGTTTTATTTGGTAGGTCTATGTAACACTATCTCTGAATTTATGAAGCTTTGATGTCAATAGTACTCCCTATAGAGTTGATTTTATTCATCTATAAGACTTTAAATTACTTGAAAAAAACTTTGGTAAATAGGGAAAAATAATTAATATGTGTAATATGCACTAGACATGGTTCACACCCCATGTGTGGGCACATTGCTTACATACCAATACTCTGAAGAGGGATCAATCCATATGTAGTTATCCCCTTGAAAGTGCTCAATGAAATTATGATATAATAATGTAATAAATGCTAAACTAGATGTGATTGAGGTGGTTAGGGACTAGTGTATATATTTAGATGTGCTTAGGACTGTACTGGATGGTTGTATATAGAGAATAGGGAAGATTGCTTGATTGGTTTCACTTGTATTCTTTCTTGTTTGATAATATTTCCCAACCCCTTTCCAAATTATCTTTGAATTGGATTTTATTTGGATCTATTGGTCATGGATTGAATTTTCTTGTTTGAGGCCAACAAGGAGAAAGATGGGCAACCAAAAAATATTGATTGTTAGGGCCAAAAATGAACTTGGACAATAAAGACAAAAGTGAACAATAGTGGTAATATGATTCTATCCTAGTCTATTGTCCTGGGTAGATGGGACATAGGGGGATGGATTGGTCATGAAAAAAAGGTCTTGGCTTATCTAAGATCAGGTATAAATGGCTATAGATGATTGGGAATCAGTGAAAATAAGCCTATAAGGGTCATGAGAGAAATCAATAGGGACCTATGGTTTGGGTGTCATTAGTCATGCTCAAGTTACAAATTTTTGCATTTTATATGACTACAATTAGAAATGAATAGGCATGTTGAGATATTTTTGAATATTTGACAACTCACAAAAGATAATTATGGATTCTCAGGATATTCTTTGATTTTTGAATTTCTTTTTTGATAATTCATTAATTGCTCATGTATGATTTAATTAGGCATTTAATTAGGTTTTTCATGTTAATTAACTCTATTTAGGCATTTTAACATTTTTCAAGATTTGAATTAATTGATGTGTACATTTTCAAAGGTTGGTGTGCATGTTGTAATGCCAAATTTCAAGATGCTTAGTGATTCTTAAGATCAATTTTTAAAGGTTGGTAGGAATAAATCTAAAGTATGGTATTAATCCATTGGTGGCCACTTTTAGGTGTCTATAGTAGGTATGAGACATACTAAGTGAAGAGGGAAAAAATAAGAGTTGATTAGATGATAAATGTAGAAAGTATTTGTTCAAAATAAACACAAAACTTTATGGGAAAATAAGTGTAGTACTAGGACGAACACAGGAAGTTTAAAAGTAAAAGAAAAATAAAATGGACCTACCTTCTGATATCATGTTCCCCATTCCTCAGGATCCTTTAAAAATCCATTGGTCTATCATGAATATTGGGTACTTGCATGAGAAATTAGGTAACACTATATATAATTTTGAAATCTCTTACCCTAACTTACTAGCCCATTGCACCCCAATAAACCTCAGATCTATTATGAGGCCAATTATGGAGTTTGAGATTTGATTAGAACTAGGAGATGTGTTGAGATATGAATCATGTCTTTTGGTATAATTTTGACTTATTAATGTTCATATTTATATTTTGATCATTAATTTTTGTTTAAATGTTTTGGATTTTAATTTTTTATGGATTTTTCAATTCTCCTCCATATGGATTTGGAACAACCAATCATGATTGATAAAAGTGACAAAAAAAATTATCTTTAGGTATTGGTTATGGGAGACAAAATACCTAGATATATTGACATGTTTTACTTAATAATTAGGCTTGCCTAAAAACTAGCATGTGATCTCAAGTCTTAGTTGTATGTGTGCTTAGTATGAAAAGGGAGTAAAGGGGGATATATAGAGATAAAAAATATCTATGTATGTAGTGATATGATGATAAATATTCTTGTTAATTAATCATATGGTAAATATAGTATAATAAAGGGATGTTAGTTTTAGAACCATGTCATCATAATAAATATAAATCATAATAAAAAGAAATATATAAAAATTCAAGAGAATATTTAAACCATGAAAAAATAAATTAAATGATGAGAATAATATTAGTGCATGAGATATTAATTGTATATAAAAATATGTCAAAGATAAATTAACATGTGAAGAGAAAATAATCCATAAAACATGTAAATAAGAAAAACATAATATCCATATATGCTCCTAAATCAAATCCAAATCATGTATTAATGTGATAAATAATGTAAAATAACACCATGATGTGTTAATAAATACTAATAACATGCACAAAATATCATCTATAACATCTGATACATCTCTATGTAGATAAATTATGATATTAATTAGAGTCTCATCAATCTTCATATAAAGTTTTGAAAAGACTTCCTACCATATCATATATATAGAGAAGGTAGGTATGATAGAATAATAATGATGATTATGAGGTACCTCTTATGTGGGATACTCAATATGAGGAATAGGTGTCAAAATGTGAATGATATCAATAGATTTGTCTAAAGGTATAGGCTGTAGAGAAGGTGGATCCTTTATTCATAAATGACTTAGAGAATGAGCTTGAGATGATGAAGGTATAGTCCATGTAAAATGCCAAAAATGATGATAAAACACTCAACATCTATCAATATGGTGTGTATTACACTGGTGCCAAAGACAATAAATTTCTCCATATTGGGGAATGTACTTTATAACTATTTTAGGAGGTAGTGTACTCTTGTCTTTTATTTGTGCTATGGATGGATGAATTGTATCAATGTACTATCTAATTTGTCATTAATGCATAGAAGAATCATTATGTATACCATGAAAAAGATAAGTACATCTAGTAATAGATAGTTAAGGTTGGGTATCTATGGTAATAAAATAAGAGGTAAGTTTCTACTAGTGTGTACTAAAATCCTTGGCCCAATGGATAATAACTCTATGGATCTCAAAATAATGTTCATCTTCCCATAATGCTAGTATGGGATCAATATTAGGAAAAGGTAGTATGCCATCACCAATAGGAGAATTAAAAATAGGGTCAACACTAGGTTGTATTTCATTAAGGGATGAACTCACAATGGGTCAAAGTAGTGTAACTAACATATATAGAGGAAGTAAACTTGAAGAATCATGAAATAAATAAAAAATTAAGGTCCCATCATGGCATATTCTATAAACATACTTTGAAGAGGCTCAATAGTTATTGGAAGAGTAGTGTGTGTGTGTGTGTGTGTGTGTACACCATGTCAAACTTATGAACATCAATTGAATAACTAATATTAGGTATGATAGAAAGAGAAGAAACTACATGAATATAACAAAAAGAGTGTTGTAAATAAGAAAAATATCTAATTAAGTTAGCATTTTTAGCTTTAGTGAAGGTAGATAAAAGTGGACCATCTAAATAATATCCATCATCATAATTAGGAGTGTAAAGGTCAATAGTACATGCATCAATTATTTTATCTGTAAGGTGAATGAAAATCTTAATTTTTTAAAGGTAACAACAATTTTGTCACATTGTTTTTGATGATATCTATGTCATATATGAGTTAATTAAGCAATTATGCTAGGAGGGAGATAGAAAGTTTTGATTTTTAAACTTATCTCATTTGGTTAATCATCATCTAAATATAAATTATTAGGTGGTATGTTTCCTATTAGTTAAAGATGACTATTATACCCTGTAGTAGAGTTGATAGGATAATTAAAGAATTGGATTTCTGAAATAAGATACTAGGTAGAGGTTCAAGGGTAGGTATTTTGACAACACCTCTTTCTTGAAATTATTAAAAATTCTAAGGATTAATATCTCCTTAAATCTTTTACATAACACTATTATATTAAAATTTAATACATTGGCATGTTGATGAGGTGATTGCTCTCATGTGATGTGTTTAAGGTTGTTAGAATTACCCTTTATTTAAGATAGGTTTATTTATCCTAATTTATTTTTAATTTTGTGAGGATTTGTATTTATGGGAATTATTAATTCTCATAAATCTAGATTCCATGAGGTGGTACTCACCTCTTTGGTCAAACTAGGATTTAGGAGGAGTTACTTGTATGTGACTTCCCTTCCTACACTTGGCACATACCTCCCTATTTTGTAAGGGATTAGGCCACAAGTGTCACACACATTTAGGGGATTTTTAAGGTCATTAATGGGGTCTTTTGTAACTCCATTTATTCCTCTATATCTATAAAATAGCTTCTCCTCTCTTATTTTTCATCATCTAGGAAACTTATGCTCTTTCTAAATCTTCTATTTTATACTCTTATCTTTTTGTACATGTGAAGAAGTTTTTGGTAAGTCTTTTAATATATCACATGGGTTTTTTTATCGATTTGTTTGGTTTTTCTACTTCAAATATATTTGTCTCAATCTTGGGTTGTATTTAAGAGGTAAATTATTTTTATTGTTTATTTAATTTCTACACTTCTTTGTCAAATTTATTAATGTTTCTTGGATAAATACTTCATGGTATCAAAGTCAAGTTCATTTTTTATTGAATTTCTTTAAAGAGTGTATAGGTTGTAGAAAGGATTTTTAAATTTATTTTTCAAGGGCTCCACCCTTGTATTTTCATTTAAATCCATTTTCCTTCTTGTTTTTTTATTATGGCTCCTAGCTCCTTTTGCAATATTTTTTAGCCACATTATTTAACAAGTAAATCATTTTTTAATTTTTTTATTTTTTCTGAGCATTAACATTTATCTATGTTTTCTTTTTTGCTATTTCTTTTAACTCTAATTTTTTTTGCAGAGGAAAATTAATAGACAAAACTTTGCATGGTCATTTTATTAAAAAAAAAAAAATCTTGATTTTTTAAAATAAAAAATATCTATATATTGTTCATAATTTTCTGCTAACTTTATTTTACAAAAACAGGGGAATATCAAGAATTTTTTTAGCATTAGAAAAAACTTAAATTTCCCTCTTATATTGTAAGGGATCTTATATTTTTTTAGATTTATGTTCTCTAGATTAATCTTTTTTGTTCACATTCAAAAACAATAAAATATAAATTATTTCTTCTCGATATTCCTGGAATTTTTTTTATAGGTTTTATTTTACCAGTAGTCTATTTTTATTCCCTCCTACAAAGATATGTCTCTTTCCTCCTTTCCATCTAATCCTCTTGCTGGGGCATCTCCCCCCCACCCACCCCTATATTTTTTTAAAAAATTTCTCTCTTCTGTCAGTTGTACAAATTTGTATGATGTTCATACCAAGCCGTATAACCCTCCTTCCTCTATGCAAGTCTATTTTTTTGCATAAAAAATTTTCCCTTCTCATCTGCTAGGTGCATTTGGTCTCCTTTTGCTAAATCTGTAAAAAATATGTGCTTGGGCATAGGTATCTCTCCAGGTGTAATTATCTTTCCTTCTTTGGTATCATATTCTATTACATGCAAAGTTCATTTTTACTTAGTATTTTTTATCAAAAAAATCACTTTCTTTTATTTTTTTGGTTTCTTTTTTTTCTCAAATGTAGGTTTAAGAAAAATATTGGCTTTTATCATTGTTTTCAAAAAATTCATTGATATATATATATATAAAGGTCTTTCCAAGTTTTAAAAAAAACATTTATATTAACCCACCTTTTAAAAAAAAGGGGGAATTTCAAAATTGTTTTAATATCAAAGTTTAAAAAAATCTATTTAATTTGATTAAAGTTTAAAAACAAAATTTTAAGAGTGGACATCATTTATTTTTATTTAAATTTAGACCATTCTAGAAATTTATTTTTTTACAACTTTTATTTTTTGCAATTCAACTATCTTTTTTGTTGGCTCTAATTTTTTTTAATTATTTATTTTGCATTTTGGCTAGTCTTTTTCTTGGGTTCTTTTCCCCTCCTATGCATTTCTTATTTAAGTGATCTTTTGCCTATTCATTCTATGGTTATTGGGTGAGTTTTCATAGCACAATGACTCAATTATTGACTAAATTTAAACTCATGTCCACCAATTACCATTTATAGAAATTTCACATGTAATATGTTTTTACTTTCAAACATTTGGTATACATAGTAGACAACATAGATCTTCAATCAGACTCTAAGACTGTCACTACCAAAATTCAAGAGAAATGATAAGTTAAAAATGATGAGATCATAGGTCTTATTGGCATGGTCATGACCCTTAAATTGCATATCCATATTGATGGTTGTTCTCTTGCCTCCACTACTTGGTCTAAAATTAAATGTGTTTATGATGTTGTGAATGAATCTCATAAAATTCAAATTCAAGATCAATTGTCTGATTTAAAATATAATGATTTCAAATCTATGGATGATTTATTGATTCAAGTTTATTCTTTAAATTCTCAACTTCCTGGTTTAGGTGTTAAACTTTATGATTTAAATTTGATTCATATTACTATAAATAAATGTTTGCCTTGACCTTTTTAGTAGTTTATTACTAATATTCATTTTAAACTAACTTTTCTTACTCTATCTAGTATGCTAAATTTTGAATTATTTTGTACTTTATTGTGTCAAGAAGAGTAAAAATTGATTCAATTTGGTAATCTTAAGACTAATGAACATACTTTTTTTCTAAACACCAACATAACAATGGTAAATAACATGATAAGTCCAATAATACACATGATAAAAAAGATAAAAAATTTAATTCTAAACCTAAGAAAAAGTTAGAGTGTAATTATTGTGACAAAAACACTCATGATAAATATCTCTATTTTAAAAAGAAATGTGATATCAAAAATGGAAAGCTTAAAATCAAAGACAATGCTATCACTAGTAAAAATAAGACTCAAGAAAAACAAAAGTCTAATTCTAAATATGCTTTTACTTGTGCTTTGAATGCTTCTCCTATTAAATGGATTGTTGATTCTGGTGCTACTCAACATATGACATCAAATGCTCAATTATTTACTTCTTTATAACTAACACTTTTATACAATCATTTAAGTCTTTCAAATCATGCTTCTTGCAATGTTGAAGCCATAGGAAATGTTAAAATCTCTAATGACTAATTGCATGATGTCTTGCTTATTTCTAATTCAAAATTGAATTTACTTTTCATACCTCAATAATGTAAACAAGACTATAAAGTAGAATTTATTAAAGATACTTGTTATATTATATCTACAAAGTAAAATTTTTAAACAGTTGTTATTGCTTTTATAGACAATGATAATTTGTTCAAATTTAATGGATTCTCTTCTCCCTCATCTTTTCATGCTTTGCTTGTTTCTAATGATGCTAATTTGTGGCATGAAATATTAGGGCATATCAATTACCAAAGTATTACTCTCATGAATAAACTCAATATGGTTCAAGGTTTTTCTAACATTTATCCCACTACTACTTGTAATGGTCGTATGGATGGTAAATTTCATAGAGAATATTTTCCTAAAAATCAGTCTTTGCATGCTACTATAAATATTTTTTTATTTTATAGTGATATTTTAGGCCCTATGAAAACTCTATATATTAATGGTGTTGTGTATGCTTTTACATTTTTTGATGATTGCACTAGGCGAGTTTGGATTTATTTAAAAAAAATTAAAGATCAAGTTTTAGACATTTTTATTGACTTTCATGCCTTTGTTGAAAAATAATATCATTGTTCTTTTCACATATTACACACTGATAATGGTACCGAATATGTTAACAATGATTTTCTTGTATATTTTAAGCAATATAGAAATAAGCATGAGAAAATTGTTTCTTACACACCTAAGTAAAATGGTGTTATTGAATGTAAACATAGGACTATCATTGAAATAGGTATAGGTTACATGCTAAACATATGCATTATAAATTTTGGGTTGAAGACATGTATTATGTTTTTTTATCTCATTAATAGGACTCCCACTAAAATCTATTTTAAATATTACATCTGAAGAAGTTTGGAGTGGTATAAAACCTAATTTAAAATATTTACGTATTTTTGCTTTTGATGCATTTATTCATATCCCAATTGAAAAGTCATAAAAGTTAGATTCTAAAGTTGACACTTTTATATTTATTGATTATGATGAATCATCTAAAATTTATAGATTTTATGATACTAAAACTAACAAAATCAAGATTAAAAAGGATGTTAATATTGTTGAAAATGGTGTGCTTGATTGTGCTTCTAATTCAAATTCTCTTGACATTATTTCTACTTCTTTTCCTTTTGAATCTAATGATGATCATAATGATGTTGTTACTCCAATTCCTTCTCCTTCTTTTAGTCTTGATACACCTAAATCTATGCTTAAATAGGCCAAGAGTACTATAGAAGATTCAAGAATTAATGTTGATCTTAATGATTCTCATATAACTAGAAAATAATTTTACAATTATGCTTTGATAGCTAAACTTATGAAAAATAATGATCCTCAAACTTTAAAACAAGATCAAGATCACCCTCATTGGGAAAAAGCTATGCATTATGAATACAACTCTTTGATTTCTAATAACACTTGGGTCTTAGTTCCTTTACCTAAAGGGCATAGTTTGGTAAGTTGTAAATGGTTGTTTAAAACTAAGTTCAATTATGACAATCAAATTGAAAAATATAAAGCTAGACCTGTTGTTAGAGGTTTTTCTCAAATTGAAGGAATTGATTATAATGAAATATTTACTCCTATTACTAAAATGCTCACTATCAAAGTTGTTTTACCTTTAATTGCTCATATGAATTGGTGTGTTTATCAAATGAATGTTAAAAGTGCTTTCTTAAATGATGACTTGCATGAATAAAATTACATGTCTCAACCTCATAGTTTTATAAAAAATGTAATGAACATCTTGTATGTAAGTTAAACAAAACTATTTATGGTATAAAACAATCTCCTAAATAATGGTACTCTAAAGTTTATCAATTCTTTATAGCTCAAGACTTTACTCATAATTCTAATGATCCTAATTTCTTTGTGAAAAATACTTCAAATGACATAGTTATCATTGTTTTATATGTTGATGACTTAATCATAACTAGTTTTAATAGTTCAATGGTTTATTTCACTAAAGATGCTTTAGATAATATATTTTAAATGATTGATTTGGGTCTTTTACATTATTTTTTAGGCATTCAAGTTTGGTAAGAAAAGGATAGCATCTATATTTCTCAATATAAATATGCATACGATTTATTATATAAATTTAATATGCTAGATTGTAAACCTATTACTACTCTTTGTGAACTTGGTGTCAAACCTCTTAATGACATGCAAATAGAAAATGTTGATCCTACTTTATATAGTCAATTAGTTTGAAGTTTAAACTATCTTACTCATACTCATCTTGATATTACTTTTTCTATTAGATTGATTTCTTAATTTATGTCTAAACTTCAAGCTACTCATTTTAAAGATGCTAAAAGAATTCTTAATTAAATTAAAGGTAATCTAACCTATGGCATCGAGTATACCTTGAATAGAAATTTTAATTTTAAAATTTATTCAAATTCTGATTGGGTTAATGATCTAAATGATCGTAGATCTACTAGTGGTTATTATTTCTCCCTAGGTTTCAACACTATTTAATGAAATAGTAAAAAACAAAAAATTGTATCTATATCTTCCACAAAAATTGAATATAAATATTTTAATCATGCTTCAAAGGAAGATATTTAACTTAAAAGACTTCTTAAAGATTTGGCCCACCTAAAACATTTGGCTACTCCAATTTTTGGTGATAATCAAAGTGTAATTGCCTTAGTTAAAAATCTATTTTTTCATCCAAGATCCAAGCACATTGATATTCAACATCACTTTCAATGTGAATTTCTTGAAGATAATCAAATTATTTTCTCTTTCTATTTTACTGAAGAACAAATGGCTGATATATTCACTAAGCCTCTATGTAAAGACAAGATTGTCTTCTTTTGTAATAAGTTGGAATTGAAGGAAGTTATCATAAAGGGGTTGAGTTAGTAATGTTTCTACCCTTATTGTTTGTTTTTAAACCTCTCAAAAAATGTTAAGGGGGAGTGTTATAATTACCCTTTATTTTGGATAATTTTATTAATACTAAGTTTCCTTTTATTTTGTGAGGAATTTATATTTATGGGAATTTTTAATTTCCATAAATCTGGATTCCATGAGGTGCCACTCACCTCTTTGGTAAACCTAAGATTTAGGAGGAATTACTTGTGATGAGATCCTAATATGGCTCATTATTGACATGTTATTTCTCTCAATTCATCTCTCTAAGGATATTATATTATAAAAATCATAGATTGTTAGATAGCTATTACATGGAAAGTAGATATTTGTCTTGTTTATATTGAACCAAAGACTAAACATTTACTTTGTCATTAATATCTAATACATAGCATGTTTTAGTTATTTTTGTTGTGAATAATGCTTATAAAGAAGATGCAGGTGATGTATAGTAAAATTTCAATTTTGATCTCCATAAAAAATAACTATGAACTCACACATAATATTTCTATGGACTCTACAGGCTTGTTTCTATGGACTCCATAGGCTTGTATCTATAGACTCCATAGGGTTATTTCTACATACTCGACATGCTCATTCTTACTGACTCTACATGGTCAATTCCATGGATTTTGTAAAGATAAATCTATAAATGGGGAAGTTGGAGACCAGATAAGTTGAGAGAGAATCATTCCAGCTGTAGCCAAATGAGGAAAATGCTTGTCTGCTATTTTTTAAGATTTAATTTTGATAAAGTTGTATATATTTGGATCTTATGACTATTATAGGATAGTATATCTATTTCATTAGAATAATTGGATCTCTTGAAAATCCAATCTTCTATCTTTGGATGAGTGGATCGACCAAGGAATTCTATCTCTTTGCATCCTATTTTGAGTCGATTGTATTAGCATAAAAGGTAAGACTTTTGTTATTAAAAAGGTAATACATGAAAGATACGTATAAGCATATTAATTTTTTTAGATAGATTGTAATCATTTTAGTTTTATGGATTATCATTTTAGTTTCTAGTATTGATTAATCTTTGTTCCTCAATCTGAGAGGAGCAAGGACCCACTCTCCTTGGAACCAAGAATTGTGTATGGTACTTATGTTATGTTATATTAAATCTTTGTTATAACCAATCAGAATCTTGATAATATTTACATTAATTCATAAAACATCAAAACAAATTCATAGTTTAAAAGACATTTCCTTTTTAAAAAAAGTGTGTTTTCTTTTATAGTAAACGTGTGAAGCAAATTTCCTTTTCAAGTTAAATATCTCCATTTCCACATAAGTGTAAATAGGAGTGTGATTTTAGTTTCAAGAAAAAGAGTGGATTCATTTGATTAAATAGTTACATCTTTTTATTTTTGGCAAAAGAGTGAATCAAGTAGTTTAATACACATTTCTTTTATTAGTCAAAGTTAGAATAGGACCATCAAACACCCCCACAAGAAGAATTCTAGATCTACGATCCTACACCTTACTGCAGATAGCTTTAGACACCAGCCCTAGTTGATAAGATATCAATTGAATATTGATTAAATGAGTATTTGAATGACACTCATAATTTTTGGCATTGTTTTTGGGGAACAAGGTGTTATTAAGGTAATAATTATTGGTCTAGAGTGAAAAACAAAAAAAATTGTAAAAACTATAAAATCCAAAAAAAATTCAATAAATTTATGTATCATCCTAGGGACTTTAAAGGGAAATTCATCTTGAAATTCCCACCAATAACATAAGTTTAAACTCCTTCAACATCTTTGAGTAGTGAACCAGAAGTTACGAGTGAAACCTATCTTCAAAAAAAATTAAAAACTTGGATAGAAACTAGGCCATTACCATAAGCAAGTCCCATAGGACAAATTTGTCAGGATAAATATATTTTAAGAAGAAATTATTTATAAATTACCAAGGAATTAGAAGAAGCATTTAAAAAATCCATAGCTAAGAAAAATTTTGATAACTTTGAACAACCCATAACTGATACCATAAATATTCAGTGGGAAGATCATCCCAGCTTTGAAACATCATTAGAAGAATAAAGTATGGCTTCCCAACAAAATCTAAAAAATAAACAACTTGAAAAACTAAGGAATTTTTCCTTTCCTATTGTTGTAGATCCTAATGATCAAACCCCCATGAAAAATATTTCAATGGCTAAACTACCAAATATCTAGGGAAGATCTACAAAATATCCTAATCAATTCTTGTTTGAGTTTAAGGTGTTATGTCAAACCTATGATTACATAATAAATATCCATAAATTAAAATTATTTTTCTCTACACTTAAATATTTAGCTATGAGATGGTTCATGGGTTTACCTAGAAATTCTATTAGAACATGGGATGACATGGAGACAAAATTCTTAAACAAGTATAAATATTACTACCGAGTGTGAGAAAGAAAAGAGGATTTCTTCAAAATAAAATACAAGGATGAATATTTAGAGGATTATTTAGATAGATTCATACTCACTCATAAAATAAGCAATTATCCACTCACTGAAGAAGTTCAGAAATTGGTTTTTTTAAAAGGGTTGAATGAAGATACCCACTTCAATCATATTTTTGAGCTTTGTACCAAATACTCTCAAACAAAACTCAAAACTAGGAGAGGATGGTTTCAAAAATCTAATGAAGTGGGTAAGCTAATGGAAGAATTTTCTAATCTAAAGATGGATATTTTGGTTACAATAAATAGTACTTTAGATGGATTTCAAGCTAAGGAAAATGCAATAGAAACCTTATCAATCTACTATCCTAAGTGTAGATAGAAACATGCCCTTATAGGCTCCCCCTAAATAAAACCAATGTTTCATCATGTGGGATATGTGATGCAATAGATCATCTTACCAAACATTGCATCCTTCTGCCTATTTAAAAAAAATCAAATGAAAACACAAATCCAGTCCATTGAAGAAGTAAATTATATCCAAAGATAAAACTTTGCCCCACAAAACTAGGCTCAAGGATAGTTTAATGCAATAATCCCAGTTGATCCATGGATGACACCATGGAATGTTTCATTTCCTTCACTTTTTTGGAATCAACCCCAAATTCCATCAATCTAAAATCCATGGGTAGGATAAGATTGGATGCCAACACCCCCATGGATGGTGCCATAACCACAACAACAATGGATACCATAACATCAATGGATGCCACAATAATATCAATAATGGAATCCATAGTGTAACCCACATCAAAAATTCACCTAGCCAAGAAGACCACTTTAACAACAAACTATAATGCCACCCCCAGTTATTCAACAACAAAGACAAATCAATCAACCCTCAATGCCTACACAACCAATAGTAAATCCAAAAAATAAATAACTATCACCTATTTATGTTAATGAATAGGAAGAGACAATGAATGTTAGAGCTATTGATTGTTTAGACATACATTTAATATTAGGGAAAACTATACAAAAACCTCTAGTTCTCATTTTTGAGATACTTGAGAAAAAAGACAAAATATAATCATCTCAATTAAACACTAGAGAAGCTTAAATCAAAATGAGCCCTAAAGCAAACAAAGAAAACACTACTACACCAGTAGTTCTTTTTCTTGAAAGATTAAAAAAAATTGGTATTAAACTAGAATCAAACTTGGTCCATGAGTTGCAAATGATCAATATTGAGGTACCCCTACTACAAACTATTAGGGATATACCTGAATTGAAAAAGATCATAAAAAACCTTTGTATCAAGACACCTAAAAGGAAAGAAAAGTATCCAATAATCATTCATGTTGATGAAAAAGTTGCTGATTTATTAGCAAGAAAACTATTAGTTCTAAAATATGCAGATCCAGGAAGCCTAGTGATCATAGTCACAAGCAGAGGTAAATAAATTCCTAACATCTTGGTAGATTTGGGAGCAAAAATAAATGTTATGACAACTAATACTCTTCATACATTATCTCTTATGAGAGTGAAACCCACAACTACCATTCTTCAAATGGTAGACCAATCTGTAACTAAACTAGAAGGGACTATAGAAAATGTTGAAGTACTAATAAAGTCTTGGGAATATCCAATAATTTTCATGGTCTTGTAGCCTAAAACAAAGAATATAGGATATACCATAATCCTAGGTAGACCATGGTTGGCTAATATAGCAGCATTAAATGATTCTAGCTCAAGAGACATGACCATTTCTAATGGGTTAAAATCCAAATGCATCTCTTTGTATCCTCCTACAAAACCATCAATAAATCACATACAAGAACTTTGGGTCGATGAATCAGATAACACATCAAACAACATTTCCTCCTTACCTATGATCATAGTTAAAAAACACTTGGAATAATTGAATGGAGACATATACCTAGATTCTATGGACTCTCTTAGTCTAAAACCTATAGATTCTACCAGTTTGAAAGATATGGACTCTGCCAGTCTAGAATCTATGGACTCTGCCAATCTCAAAACTACAGACTACCTAAATTTAGGATTCTTGGGTCAGACATAATATTATGAAATCTCTACTTCTACTTCTTCTATTTTTTCCTCACCATATGATCATGGATTGATTCAGGAAAGTGTGTGTAAATTAGTAGAACAACAAAAAACTTATTTCTTAGATGCATTCCATTATTCTTTAGCAAGATTGATTCTTCCTAGAGAAGAGTTTGTTGATAATATAACCATGTTTAATAAGATAATTTCTCATCCATGTCCTCTAAACTCATTTATTAATGAATTTAAGCAAATAGAATCCAACTACCCAGGCACAAAACCAATCATGGTATTACCTGGAAAGATTTCAAAAATCAATAGTTGGTTAACAAATGAAGAGGAAGATCAACTCTTCGAATTACTAGAAAGACATACGAAGGCTTTTGCTTGGGATGATAATAACATGAAGGGAATTCACCCTAGCATATGCACTCATCACATTTACATGGAATCTATCAAACCAGTCATACAACCATAAATAAGAATAAATCTAGCATTAAAAGACAGTCAAAATAGAGATCCAAAAATTGTTGGAAGTTGGGTTTATTTACCCCATCTCAGATAGCTAGTGTGTTTCACCCCTGGTAATTGTTCCCAAGAAAAATGTAAAATTAAGGGTATGTGTAGATTATATATAACTAAACAAAGCAACACTAAAAGATTATTTTCCTCTACCTTTCATTGATCAAGTTCTTGACAACTTGATAGGAAAAATATATTTTTCTTTCCTAGATGGGTTTAGTGGGTATAACCAGATAATGATGGTAGTTAAAGATCAAGATAAAACCACATTTACTTGCCTTAGGGAATTTTTTCTTACTAAGTACTCCCATTTGGACTCTATAATGCTCCAACAACTTTCTAAAGAGCAGTTTTGGCAATATTTTTTGACCTTAAAAATGATTGTGTTGAAGTTTATATAGATGATTTCATAGTTCATGGTGGAACTTATGAAGAGACTCTTACCAACTTAGAAAGAGTATTGATCAAATGTGAAGAACATCAATTATCTTTGAGCCATGAGAAATGTTTGTTGATGATGGATGAATGAATAGTGCTAGGACACCATATTTTTGCAAAAGGAATTCAAGTAGATCTAAAGAAGGTTGAAATAATCTCCAACTTATCCATCTCATAAATGCAAACTAAAATTAAGAGTTTTTTGGGCATGCTAGTTACTATAGACACTTCATAGATAAGTTTAGTCAAATAGCTACCCCTATGTTTACTTTGCTTACAAAAAATAGTACATTCAAATAGAGTGATAGTTGTCAACATGCCTTTGAGACCATAAAATCTAAAATCATTACTACTCTAGTATTAAGAGGACTAGATTGGACTCAGCCATTTCATATATACACAGATACTTTCAATACAACAATAGGATTAGTCCTTGGACAACAAGATGAAGAGGATAACATATATGCTATATATTATATTAGTAAAAACATGACACCTATTGAAAGAAACTAAACCATAATTGAGAGAGAATTCCTAGATATAGTCTATGTAATTAACAAATTTAGATACTACATAATAAGCTAAAAGGTATTTATTTATACATACCAGTTAACTATTAGATATCTTACCACCAAACAAATTGTGGGAGGTAGGATTATTATATAGTTATTGCTCTTACAAGAATTTGATGTTACTATTATATATAAATTAGGGAAGTCTAATATGGTTGTTGATTTCTTGTCAAGAATGAACACTATGGGTGATGAAGAACTAGTGGAAGATGACTTTCCATATGAATAACTATTTGCTATTTAATCAAAATCTCCATGGTTTGATGATATAGCCAATTACCTTGCCACAAGAAAGTTTCCTCTAAAATTTTTACAAAAGAAAAAAGAAATGTTTAATAAAAGAAAGTTCTTCTTTTAAATGGATTAACAGAATGCTATTCAAACTTGGACCTGACCATGTGTTTCATAGGTGTGTGACAAATGTTGAAGCTTATGATATCATTAGAGCTTGTCATGATGAACCAAGAGGAGGTCATTACTCATCTCAAAGAACCATACAAAAAATCCTAGGAATAGGATACTATTTGCCTCACCTTGATTAGTAAGTAAAAAGATATGTCAAACACTGTGATTCTTGTTAGAGAACTGGATAGCCTACTCTTTCAACAAATATGCCTCTGTACCTCATCCTCAATTAGTTTTAGAACCATTTGAGAAATGGAAAATTGATTTTATAGGTCTTGTGGATCCTCCTTTTAGAGGAAAAGAATATCTCTTAGTATGTACAGACTATGTGACCAAGTGGGTGGAAGTAGAAGTATTAACTCATGTAAGAGAAGAGATGGTAGCTAGTTTCTTATATTTCAAAATCATGTAAAGATTTGGTGCTCCAAGGGAGATAGTCTTAGATCAAGGACCATAGTTCATGTCAAACATGATAAAGCACTTCATGAAAGTATATCAAAATCAACACACAAAAATATTTCCATACCATCCATATGCTAATGGGCAAGTTGAAGTCACCAACAGAGAATTGGATACCATTTTAACCAAGGTTGTTAATTCTAGTAGAAAGGATTGGGTAGATAAGGTACCAAAAGTTGTTTGGGCCTATAATACTACTTGGAAAATAACAACTAGATTTTCACTTTATGAATTAGTTTATGGTAAGAATCCATTATTCTCTATTAAATTTTAATTACAAACTTTGAAAATAGTTTTAGAAGTAATGATTGAATTAGAATACATATAAAAAGAAAGAATCTTATAGCTTAATCAACTTGATGGGATGAGGATGGAAGCACTACAAAGAACTAAATTAGTAGAACATCAAAGAAAATTTTGGCATGATTCACAAAAAAAGTAATAGAAGTTTTAGAAAGGAGATTGGGCATTGTAGTTTGATTTCAAATTTAAACAATTTAAAGGAAAACTACAAATGAGGTGGTTGGGACCTTATCAAATTGAAGAGATTTTTGAAAATGGTTATGTTAAGCTAATACCTATTAATGATAACATAATATCTCTGTTAGTCAATGGATATAGATTGAAGTTTTATCAAAAACCTCTCAATAAAGAAGAATTTGTTTAAAAGGTTAAATATCAAGTAGCCTTTTTGGAGGACTCTGCTTCTTCTAGGGAAATTGATTCAAATCAAGTAGCTATTATGGAGGACTCAGATTCTTCTAGAGAACCTTATCCATGATGATCCTACATATAATAAAAATATATCAATAATGAAAATCCTTCTAGGGACACTATTGACAATGCATGCCCAAAAAACTAGCTTGTTGGCTGGCTATGCATTACAAAAAGGGCTTTGGCTAGAAAACCAATAATGGCTAGCCAAAGGGAAAATATAATATATATATATATATATATATATATATATATATATATATATATATATATATATATATATATATATAAAAGATAATCTCATCATGTCACTATGATTGGTCTTCTCTATGTAATAAAATTTATTCTTTCAACACCTGTTGACTAATCCATACAAACTTATTTGTGCAAGACAAATGGCGAGCAAAGGATAAATCTAAGGGAAAAAGTAAGTGAGACATATTTTATTTATTTATGTTTTGTTAACTAATTATATTTTATTTAATTAATATTTATTCTATGGAGATGACCCAAATTCGAGCCTTCCAAAATGGAATGACATGACACATACCATAATGTATAAGCATGCAAATAAGATGGCAAAGGTGTATGTCTTCTTCATGATGACCTATATAACTTTGGTACAATCGATTTCATCATCAATAATTATAATGATGGGACATCATAAAGGGGTTTTAAATGAAATGATAAATAGTTATCACTATCAAAGTGCCACATCATCATTTCATCCAAATTTTAATAATTTGACATAAATGGCTAGTATAATCCATAGAAATGTGAGGAAATGAACTATATAAAGTAATCATGTCAAACTATAGACTCATGAAGCTATGGAGTTTCACACAAAACATTTCATTTCTAGATATCCTCAGTGATTATTGCCTACAGATTTCAATAAAATCTAGTCTAAACCCTAATCTGAGTTAAAAAAGCAAAGTTGTCTATAAATATGAGTAGAAATGGGAAAAAAATGAGATCAGAGCCAAAGAATGCATCAAAGATTCACAAAAACAATGTTTATGTGGTAGTGTTTCGAGCAAATGGTTGGCTACTTTTCATTGAAAAGTTCTAGGGTTTCCATGAAACAATGGTAAGAGAATTCATCACTAATCTCACCATTGAGTTTTTAGTTGTTAAAGGCATTGTTATTCCTATTTCAACTCAAATTATAAGTAAAATCATACAAGTTCTAGAAGAGGCAATGAGAGTGACAGACAGAATTCCATTTAATGATTTAATTATTTAGTTTAATGGTAATGAGTGGATAGGGACTTAAAGTTAATATATTCTAAGGGAAAATCAAAGTGGATTCTTATAAATTCACTTCCTAAACCCTATAAATATATAGCCAAGTGGGTACTCAAGTATATCATTTATGAGGGGAAAAATAGTCTTTTAGGAGAAGATGCCATGAAAATATTAATACACCTTAAGATGGGAGGCAAAACCTTCATTACAAGATCAACCTCCCATCCTTTTTATATGGTGCCCTTAAAATTATGACTACAACTCCTAATGCTAATCTTAGGCACCATGGCCTTATTCACCTAATTATCCAACATCACTTCCTTCAACAAAGACAAGAGGTCCGGGAAGAATTTAAGAATAGTTTAACACAACAAATTCCAAATTTTCATACATAAGAAACATAAAATTTACCATAGGAAAATTTATCTCCACCTACTGCATCAGTTGAGAAAACAACTCTAAAGAATAAATCATAGACTATAATCTCAAAAGAAATCCCTTCTTCTTATTCAAGAAGAATCACAAGTTCTCAAATCCCTATAGTTTCAAGGTCCCCATAAGAACCTCAAGAATCTGTAGTGTAGCCAATTCCCTTGTTAGGAAGAACAAAATTGAAATGAAAGGTTGATACAAAACTTGAGAAGACTGAGGGTTTGATGGTTGAAAAGGAAAGACAACTGAGTGTAGCTCAGAGAGTGATCAAAAGAAGGATAAGGTTAATTCTAATAAATGAAGATGAACAAGAGGCTGTAGACATTCTGGATAGTCTTAAAAAGGTATCTCATTCCCCCATACATCAAAGTATTCCTAAAACTATAGATGTTGAAGAAATTCATTTTGAAAGGAACTTTCTAATCATAATAGAGGAGCCAATTCTAGGAGAAGAGCCAATCACGATAGAGGAATCAAGTATTGCAGAACAACCACATGTTTCAGTTGAAACTATAATGAATAAAGGAGAAACTATATGCACAAATGAGAAAGTAAAGTAATCTAATCTAAATGATTCTATTATATAGGTAACCTTGAAGCTTTCTCAATCTCAATCTCTAGAGCAATAAAAAATAACTGACATTGTTTAATTGACTAGTCAATTACAGAATAAAGATCATCTCAACTCATTATTGGTGCAAAATTTGGACACAACATCTACCAATCATGTAGTAGAAGTTCACAGATTAGAAGAAATAATAAAAAAAATGAAAGTGAACAAATAGACCTATGGATATATGTAGAAAATATGAAGAAGGAGAATAAGAGATTATATATTTTGGTAAACTCTTCCAAATCACTTCTAATGTTGCATGTTATCCTCCTAAGGTATTTGTTGACTAAAGTTGTCAAACAAGTTTTCTAGGTATTCCTATCTTGCAAATTCTAAATCAAACTAAAGAAAAATATTCTATACTCAAATATAAAAACAAATTTGTAACTTCTTCAAACAAAATATTTTAAAATGAAAATAAAGAATTATAAATTAAGGTCTAAGATTTATAAGAAAATTTGCAAGATGCATGCAAATTAGAGGAATCTCTTTTGGCATGTAGGAATCCTTCTCCTACATATAGTTTTTTTTTATAAATAATATTATAGATGGTAGCTTCTAAGGATCTCTTGTCATCTTCCTTACAATATTTTATAGCTAACAAAATTTTTGTAAATTTTCTATAGTATTGAACCTGATCAGCAGGATTTGCTTTGTAATTTTTATTTGCATTATTTGATCATAAGAGACCATGAGCACAATAAGTTCTTGATAAACCTTCATTTAGGATAAGTTCAATTGAGGGAATTACATTCTACACTCAAAAATTAACTAGCATGGAAAAGTAAATTTAAGGAGTATACAAATCATGCTAAGACTATAGGATTGTGTATTAGACCAGCCTTTCCTATCCCCAAATTGATCAGAAAGAATTTTAAATATGCTTGTTTAAGAGATTTAGTTAAAAATAATTATTTACAAGCTTTATATGATTGTACTATTTATTTTGACTTATTTTCAAGATATATTTTTGATTCAATGGTGACTACAAGTGTGAAAAGGTGGGACCAACTTTCAGTGCCTCTTACAAGACAAGAGGTCATGTCTCCAAATAACTTCAGACAAAGTATGAGGAAAGCTACCTCAATTTTATAAATCTTAATATAGGTAATAAACTTTGGAAGAGAAAATAAATGGATTGGCATGGGATATAGACCCCCTTTGTTGATCATACCTATTTCAGGATGGTAGAGTTGGGCTCCACAATCAGAGAAACAATTCAATACATGGAAACAAATGATTCAAGAACATTAGAGTTTTACAAGAAATTTAGACAAGCATATCACAGATGAATTTTATGACTATGATTTGAGTCAGTGTTTGAAAATTAGATGCAAGATCTATGAATGTAAATGAATGTTTGTAATGGGACTTTCAAAAGGTAAAGCTTGGGGGAGATGATGAGCTCAAAATATGGTTCATTATTGACATGTTATTTCTCTCAATTCATCTCTCTAAGGATATTATCTTATGAAAATCATAGATTGTTAGATAGTTATTACATGGAAATTAGATATTTGTCTTGTTTATATTGAGCCAAAGACTAAACCTTTACTTTGTCATTAATATCTAAAAAATAGCATGTTTTTGTGATTTTTGTTGTGAAGAATACTCAAGAAGAAGAAATAGATGATGTATAGTGAAATTTCAATTTTGATCTCCATCTAGTAGAATAATGAACTCACACAAAATGTTTCTATAGACTCCACAGGCTTGTTTCTATCGACTCCATAGGCTTGTCTCTATAGACTATGCAGGCTTGTTTTTATGGACTCTGTAGGCTCATTCCTACCAACTATGTAAGGTCAATTCTGTAGATTTTGTAAATATAAATCTACAAATGGGGAAGCTGGAGACCAATTAAGATGAGAGAGAATCATTCCATCTAGATTCAAATGAGTGAAATACTTGCCTACTATTTTGTAGGATTTGATTTTGATAAAGTTGTATATATTTGGATCTTAGGACTATTATAGGATATTATATCTATTTCATCAATATAATTGGATCTCTTAGAAATCCAATCTTCTATTTTTGGATGAGTGGATCGACCAAAGAATCCTATCTCTTTGCATCTTATTTTGGGTTGATTATATTAGCATAAAAGGTAAGACTTTTATTATTAAAAAGGGAATAGATGAAAGATATGTATAATCATATTACAAGTTTTAGATAGATTGTAATCATTTTAGTTTTATGGATTATCACTTCAATTTCTAGCATTGATTAATCTTTATTCCTAAGTCCAACAGGAGCAAGGGCCCACTCTCCTTGGAACCAGGAATTGTGTATGGTAATTATGTTATGTTATATTAACTCTTTGTTATAACTAATAAAAATCTTTCTAATGTTTGTATTCATTCATAAAATATCAAAACAAATTCACAATTCAAAAGATATTTCCTTATTCCAAAGTCATTTCCTTTTTAAGCAAAGTATGTTTTATTTTACAGAATACATGTGAAGCAAATTTCCTTTTCAAGTTAAATATCTCCATTTTCATACAAGCGTAAATATGAGTGTGATTTTACTTTCAAGAAAAAGAGTGGATTTATTTGATTAAATAGTTGCATCTTTTTCTTTTCAGCAAAAGAGTGAATCAAGTAGTTTAAGACACATTTCTTTCATTAGTCAAAGTTAGAATAGTACCATCAAACACCCCCAAAAGTAGACTTCTACATCTACCATCCTACACCTTACTACAGAAAACTTTGGACACCAGCCATGGTTGATAAAACATCAATTGAATATTGATTAAATGAGGAGTTGAATGACAATCATCAACTTGCATGTAACCTCCCTTCCTACACTTGGCACACACCTCTTTATTTTTTAAAGGATTAAGCCACAAGTGTCACACATATTTAGGAGACTTGAAAGGTGATTAATGTGATATTTTATAACTCTTATTATTCCTCTATCTTTATAAAATATATTCTCCTCTCTTTTTCTCATCATCTAGGAAACTTTTGCTCTCTCTAACTCCTCTATTTTGTGCTCTTATCTTCTTGTACATGTGAAGAATTTTTTGGAAAGTCTCTTAATATATCACCTGGGGTTTTTACCATTTCATTCAATTTTTCCACTTCAAAAATATGTGTCTCAATCTTGGATTATATAGGAGAGGTAAATCATTTTTACTATTTATTTAATTTCTGCACTTCTTTTTCAAATTTATGAATGTTTCTTGAATAAATCCTTTAAAAGTCGACTGAGTAAGATATTGTAAGAGACTATAAAGTAAAATATCATTACTTTCACACATACTATGACTATGGGAACTATGATAGGAATCCAAACACAACTTAAAGGAGGCATTTATCTTAGATCATATCCTTGACATGTACTTTGTGTAGATTTAATATTGCATTCACAATAACCTGGTGTTTTAATAAAATCAAGGGAAGAAATACATTTTCTTGAACCTTCATTGATTAAATCATGTTTGAGCTGGATATGTCCTATTTTTACACTAATTAATAATGGTGTTTTATCTGCATGAAGGAATATCTCATCAAAAATCATGGAAGAGATAGGAAATTTGAGTGAAAGAGAAGTGTCCATTGTGTCATAAATATGGATAAACATTTATTCACACTATTGAAGGATGTTATCTTCAAATCCTAACAAGGTAGATTCTTTACACATGGGTGGGGGATGGGGGATATTCATTTTGATTAAGAATTGCATTAGTTGATTATGATGATGAGGAGAAGTTATCATAAGTTTTTATAAGGTAATTTGAGATGGGAGACATGAAATTTTAGATATGGGGTCCCATTCATCATAACATGTTAGATTTTTATTGGATAAAAGTGCATAATGTTCAAATAAATCCTTTGAGGGTGGGTTGGAATTGCATTGAAATATATGTTGATAAGATATTTTTGGTTTAGGTTTGGTTAAGATGGGTTGATTGGTTTTAGGTTCTAGTTCTATCTTAGGTGAAGTGGTTGTATCTTTGGTAGTTTCTTATGTTTGAATGGATGAAATACCAATTAATTTTTGTGGGGTATAGTATTAAGATATTTTAGTTGTAGGTGGAGTAGAACATATATCAATGGTATGAGAGGTATTATGTATTTTCATTATTGGAATTAAAACTTGTGTGTTTGTCAGTTCTAAATGCCTAAATTCCATTATATGGGATGGATAATATTCTTAAACAGTGCAAAAATTTGGAAAATTATTATGGTTAGAGGCTAGATAATGATTGGTATAAAAAACTAATCTTCTCATAGTATTCATGTTGACAACATTATCATAATTAATGTTAACATATATATTAGTTTCAACATTTATGGTAGTAGGAGGTTGATTAGTGTTAACTTGATGGTTAGGAAGGGGAAACTTATAAATGGATAAGTGAGCATTGGCATGATTTAAAGCTACATTTTTAGTTTTAGTTTCATTAGCCTTAGCTTCTATTTTTTAATCTTGTTTATGTTTACATATGATCAATTCATGATCAAAGTTAGGTCCAAAAATTTCAACATTGTTGGTAGTAGGAGGTTGATTGGTGTTATCTTGATGGTTAGGAAGGGGATCCTTATAAATGGCTAAGTGATCATTGGCTTGATTTAAAGCTTCATTTTTAGTTTTAATTTCATGAGCCCTAGCTTCTATTTTGTAATCTTGTTTATTTTTACATATGATCAATTCATGATCAAAGTTAGGTATAAGAAGATAATCCATATCAAATTTTATTAATCAATGAAAATTTTCATGAGAATGGCCCTAACTTACATGAAACCAAAAAAATTTGTGGGGATCATACCAATGTTTGATAGGGGCATATAAGATCAATATATCATGGGGAAGGTCATGGAAGATGCTTTTGAATTTTTTCTAAAGAAAGAGGTTTGTGTACATCCATAGTATAACCTTGATAAAATGTGTAAATAGGATGAGAATTTTTGTTATTTGGCATTAAAAGATTATTATCTATGGGATTTCTTGGAGTAATGACTTGAATATTATGTATGGATTGATAAGTATGCATAACACCATCACTAGTTACATGTTGATTTTTATATTTCACAAGCATTCAAGTTCCCATTGGAGGGTGTGAAGGCTCAAATTGACATATAAGGTCTTGATGTTTAGCTTTGTCAAGGGATTCTTCCAAGGATTTTGGAGAAAGGGTCCTAACATGGTATTTTAATTTATGATTAATAGAATTACTAAATAGGTGGAAGAGTTTCTCATCTGACATATTATCTTTGGCTTTGTTAGGTAATTATTTTCATAGTTTAATGAGAACTTGTATGGTTTTGGATTCTAATTGTTCACAGTTGATAAAGTGGGCTAAGTTGTTTTTCAAGAAGATTAGTAGTTTGGAATTACTGAATCAATGTATTGACTAAGTCTTCTAAGATAATGATAGATTGAGTTTTAAGTTGGTGATACCAATATAAAACATCACCTAAAAAGGATTTAGATAAGAGTTTGGTGTCAGTAAAGGTATAAAGTTTAACCCCATCTTTATAAAAATTTACGAAGGTTTTCAAACATAAACCTAGATCCATGGATCCACTATTTGTGACAGTGGGAACTATACCACCTATGTCAATGTTTGAAATTTGAGTAATAAGAGGTTAAATTTATAAGTGTTTAATAGTTTTGTTAATAAATGGGGGTTTTGGTATATGGTTACCATGTGCATCTCTAGAGGGTGGGGGGAATTAGAATTTTTCATTCCCCATTGAGTAGGTTTAGGTCAGTTTTGAAGATATAATAACATGTTTTGTATTTATCATTTGGTTAGGATTATTAGTTTTAAAGGTATCCATTCAATTAAGAGTTTGTAATATTAATTGATTAGTTTACATGGTGTTTTGACTGGTAAAATCAACATTAGATGCATTATTATTATGTGAGGTATTAAGGGTTTAAGATGCACTAGTAATATGAGATGAACTAGTGGCATCAGAAGTACTAATATCATTAGATGTATGAGATAGGGTTTTAGTGTGGGTGCTTTAAGTATATCCACTAAAAGTCACACCTACCATGTTTGTAAAAATACATAGCATGGAGGTGAAATAAGGCATTGAGGATGATGTCATACTATTATATGGAGGAATGAGATATGGTAAAGGTGTGTTTGAAGTCATAAAATTACTTTTCATAAATATTGTACAAAATCTAGTGAAGGTGAACAAATTTATCCAATATAAGGTCCCATCATGAGGTTATAGAGGACTATAGGATCCTTACCTCTTGTTGAGGATTTTCATTGATGAAGAGGATAATTTTAACCATTTATTAAGGTTACTTTCATCTTATACCATTTGTATGAATAAAGGGTTAAGAGGTGTGGAATAGGGAGGAGTCTCATGATTGGTGGTTCTAGTCGTAACATGGATATTACTAAGATCCGAGTTGGTTACTATAAAATGTATCGTATGAAATTTATTACGATTAGTAAAACTCATCATGTTGATTTGATTTTTCTCTATAGCATCATCAAACAAATGTTGCATGAAGAAATGACTAAGTTAAACACTAACTAAGGGATTTGAAAGATTAAAAAGATAAAAAAATATGGACTAATCTAAATTCAAGTGGGTTAATACAGTTTGATAGATGGAAAATAGGATAATATATAATATATAGGGTTGATATAGTAGCCTAAGTTATGCATGAAGGAATAACATAGTAGTCTAAAAAATACTAGGTCAATCTAGTCGACCAAGTTATGTAGGAAGGAAAAAATGATATTTTATAATAGACTAGGTTGGGTTAATCGAATAAGTTCTACATGAAGGAAAATAGAATAGTTCGTAATAAATTGGGTTGAACTAGTAGACTCGATTATATATGAAGTAAAATATAATACTTTATAATAGACTAGGTTGAGCTGGTCGACTGAGTTCTAGGAAAAAATTAAAATGGTTTAAGTGTAAAAAATTTAGCTATAATAAAATAAAATAAATCTAAACACATAGGAAATTAAGTTGAGCTCATCAATTTATTTATAGCACATAACACAAACCTTGTATCAATGTTGGATAATATAAGTTTACATTACAACATATAATGAAAACATCAATTAATGATAATGAAATTTAGGAGATAATTAATTTTTTAAAAATAATATCATGAAATCATACTAAAGTTTTTGATTGAAAGTGTAGGCCTCCAAAGATACCTTTTTTCTGTTGGATAATGTTGGCCCAATATTTCAAAGTATTGAATTTGTAGCGAGTATCATTCTCATATCCCACTAAACCTGGTTTCAAGGTTAATCTAGAAGTAGATTCTTAGTGCTAACTTCTAATTTATGAACAACACAAAGAAATAAAAGTATATGTGTGGATTCTTAAGGTTCAATAAAAAGGGAAATCCTAGGTGTTTTTAAAATACAATGAGGTATGTGGAAACTAAAGATTGTGTTTAGCTCTATACTATGGCAATGAGTATTAGAGAATGACCCTAATGATATATATTTGGAAATTATATATAAGGATTGTAAACTAAATATCGAGTGGTACTTCAAAAAAATAACTAAGTGTTTTGAAAATTATAGATACACAGTTTCTATGGAAAGTTAAACAAAGTGAAAAATAAGAGTGGAAATCAAAGTGTTGAAAGTTAATTCATATTTTTTAAAAGTAAATAAATAGTCAATAAATAGATAAGTAATGTGAATTTGAGTACCATCAATGTAGGTTAATTACCTTTTTTTGAATTAGGAAGAAAAATAAACAAAACAAAATCAAATTCATCAACCAACCTGTGCAAACAAAATAGAACAAAGTCAAGTTGATCAACTCATTCTATTGGAAGATAGTCCAAAATAAACACTGTCGAACAATTTGAAATAGTTTTCTAGATAGAAATAAGATACATAACTGAGTAGAGTTGGTTGAGTTAGTTAACTCTAAAGGTATACTTTTATAGAACTAAAAAATTAATAAAGATAGTAGTGGAATTTAATTTTTGAAAAATAGAAAGAAAATATATTTACTTAAAATTTGACAAATATAGATTACTGATTTGGTTAGAGTTAACCTCGTAGATAATATACATCTAACCAAGTTGATGAAGTAGTTTTCTGGAGAAAGATAGTTGTTTTAAACTGTGTTGTCTAGGTAGAAATTTGAACCTATAGAGAGAGAAGATTGAATATTTAGACAAAATCAAACTAGTTGAATTAGTATAAATAAAATTAGTAAACGTTAGTAAAAAAAATTATGTCAATCTGATATACTTATTTGTTAAATGATAAATGTATACAAAAATAATCAAGTAGATACATTTAGCTAAATGTTTAAAGTCAAAAAAATAAACTAGGTTGATTAGATTGATCTAGTTTTTTGATACTAGAAATTCCATGCACAAAAGGTTGGATGGGGTCAACAATATTGCCTTAGTTGGAAAACATACAAAAACATGCCCTAATTAGGTAAACCAAGTTGACAAAGCTATAAAAACTACACACATATCTAAACTAGGTTCATGGGGTTGATGAAGTATGTAAACTTGCATACTGAGTGTTAAACTAGGTTGACATGGTCAATCCGATTGTTTATAATGAAAAATTAAAAATTTTCAAGGGTTATATTCATGTCAAGTTCACCAAAATGTATGCAAGTGAAACTAGACAAATTTTTAACTCATCCCACTCATTAATATTCAATCTTGGATAAGTTAATCAACTAACAAGTCCACTTGGAAATACATTTATATTAGGGTCATGACAAATAATGGATATTATAATGATACACTAAGGTATCTCTTATTACACAATGGCAAAGGAGAGGTTTCCAAGTCCTCTAGTCAAATTCTATTTTGTTATAACCCTAGCTAGGTCTTATGATTATAATAATAAGCAAGCTAATCTACTAAAAACATGCAATCTAATCTCATATATGAATATTCAAGTTAATATAATGCTCACCAAATATTGTGTCATAAATGTGAAAAATAATTAACATGAAAAGACAATTATATCTAATATAAAATATAGATGATTTAATTAAGAAGATATACAATTCAATCCATTATCTCTACAACATATATTTATGAAAACATGAAGGGCTAGGAATATACTTACCTTGTTAAAGTGAATCCATTATGCTTAAATATCTCCCTTGGTCAATGGTGATTTGAAAGAGGTTTTTATGGGATTGTAAATATCACAAGGACAAATTAGCTCTAGGCTATAAGACTTATCTTATGCATTTAAGGCCTCTACAGTGTAAGTGTTAATTCTCCAAAGAAAAATCCTAAATAGTGAAACTTATTATTAATTTTATAATCACATTTGTGAGTAGTAATGATGTGAAATTAATTGATTATATATTTAGAAATGAAATTAAGGGGGTATTTATATCCATGGACTTACCCTAAACCTCTTGAGAATCTAGCTAATGCAGTTGGCCCTATCAAGTTTTTTAGGAAAGAAATAGAGCCATTATGTCTCAAACTATGTATTCTTGGGCTGATAGATTTTTTTAATGTGCACTAAATCCCATAATAGCTTTAAACTAATTGATATAGTAGTAGAAGTGGTAAAAATGAGTTTTTACCTAGGTAGGGGTTATTTTGGGTAATAAACTAGTTAAGGGAGTGTATAAGTGGGGTTTCAATGATTAGTGAATCAGATACGAGTATATTTTATTGGTTTTAGGTGGTGGTATAGGGGAAAAAATAATATGAATCAATAAAGGTATAGCAACCCCTTTCTCAGTGCACCCTTTAAGGAATGCACTTAGAGAGATTGAGATTTGATGGGTTCCTGCAATATAGAAATCATCATTCATTGATAATGTTTAAATAAGTTATGTATATACAGTCTCTACCTCTACCTGAAAGGCTTATGTTTTAGATTAAATATAATGGTATGTGTGATGATGCTAGGGTCAAATACTTTCAAATCTTCACATGTCCAATCCATCTCATCTTTATATTATATCAATAAAATTATTGACTTTTATGTATCTCTTTTAGGGCAACCCAAACCAATGTTCACATAATAAATATGTTGGTTAGTGCCTAATTGCTTCTTTATGAAATAAATATCTATTGATTTAAGTTTTTTCTAATTTTGATCTTTTGGATATACATCAAAAACTTACTCTAAGGAAACCTTCCCCAAAGGCATGTAGTTCTTTTTCAACTGTAGGACACCATCCTCTCCCAAATATTCAATATGCATGATCTCAACATTTTTTTCATAAATCAGATGAGATTATAAGGTCCCAAAACTAATAATGAATTTTAAAATATTCTAATCATCCTAAAATACCTATAAATTGTCCACATTCTCTATAATAGAGGGCCAAAGAGCTAGATTTATAGATAATTTTTACATTTTGGGTTATTAGAGTAGTGCCATATTTGTAGATGAAATATCTAGTGAATATACCATCTATTTATTTCATCTTGGGATGGATCTTATGTTTAACACCTCAAATAATTTAATCATGTCCTATGCTCAGTGTTTATAATTTATCAAGTAGGTGATCTTGAATTGATACTTATTTCTAATTTGGTTATCAACTAGCTTTGATTCACCAAAGATTTGAAACTACATGGCATTATGACTCAACACAAATTTTAGGCCAAGGATTATAGATTTATACTCATATATATTATTATTTTAGGGTAATTATAGTCTATAGGTAGCTAAATAATACTTCTTATCTAGATCGATTAGGACTATGCCAACACATGAACCTTATTCTTATCTAGCTCCTTCAAAATAGAGAGTCTATAAATGAGAAGAACCTTAAAATTATTATTCATAAAGCTCTTGATTGGTAGTGAATGTGTACACTCATGCATGCAAGGATACAAAGTCAACCTTCTCATTCTTGGCATTGTACCTAGTGATCAGGTACTTCATCATTAGTTCTTTGTCTACTTGGATATGATTAGTTACTCCTTTCCAAGTCAGCCATATGTGTGAGAAATTTATGGCCATATATTCATTTAGTGTCTTTGAATAATCATAACTTAACATCAGACCTTAATATTATGTAGTTTTAATGACCTAAACATCTATATATTATTGTATACATGACTCAAATGCAAGTTGTATGTGCACATTAGTCAAATCTTTAATGCATGGTATAAAAGACTTGTCTAAATTTGGGACCACTCTTTTTGACTTATATAGGGTAAAATTTATCTTATTTCACACAACTATTAACATTACATTTTATAAATCACCCAAGTCAACCAAATAGTTCTGCATATTCTTTCCAAATATTTTAATAGTCAATAGGAAAGGTGATACTTATAGCTTGTCCTTATATAACATCATGTTTTCATGCATATATTTTGACTTGTTAGTAAATTACATTCTAATTAGGGATTTGAGTAATAAATCCCTCTATTTAGTAATCTAATCTAGTTCATGTAGGGTGATATTATCCTTGATCTTCTTCATATCCTCGACAATGTTGTACCTAGATCTACTTTGTAATTATGTGTTTTTGTGTTGATAACTTCCCTTTAGAGGAGGTAGATCGATATTTTCCTTTGTATCTGTATGAATAATAATTTTTTTTTAAAGTAGTAGACATAGTAACAAGCTGATTATTCCTCAAATTATATTTTTTCCTCTAAATCAACTTGAATGCATGAATCTCATATGTATTATCCTCTAGCTCTTTTTCCTCTTTCATTGGGAATGATAATTCATGTCTCAAAACCATTATTATACTTTGGTTCCTTGATGAATTAGAGGAATATGTATTTTGATAGTTTTCAAAACTCTCTTATCTTTCCATTTATTTCTAAAATATTTTAAAAGTAGTGTAGAACTCTATGAAACCCAGTTCTCCATGTTGTGTTGTATTGTGAACTTACCACCAATTAGGAAATATACTTTTGAGATATTTATTTAGGAACCTTATTAAGTGGCTACTATTTTGTGTTATTTATAGGCCTATTGAAATCCCTATTATACCTTTGGAATTTGAAGCCATGATTTATATTTTATCCATAGTATTATCCATTTTTTTCTTGCATGCTTAAGAATTCATTACTTAACTTCTGCACCATCCTCTGGATAACATATATTTTAGCTTGTTAGAGTCTATAGTTTCACCTTGAGTGGTATAAGTATTAAATATAATTGAATTCTAGCTTTGTTAATAATGGGATGTATCAATAAGGTTATTTAAAAAGCTAAGTCTTTGATTTGGTGCAACATGAGACAATGGCAATTGCATGTGTGCTTGATTATGCTTGTAATCCACACTATTTTTATTAGAATTAGAATTTAATTTAACATTGTATAATTTTGGTAAATATTGGGTCTAGCTAGGCTTTGTAAATGGGGATTTATTTTCCTATCAATGTTGATGGATTAAACATATGTCATCGGTAGGTTAGTGATTTTGATGCTCTATGCAAGAATACGAAGGTTGTAGGATTCAAGGAATTATTCTATATCTCAAGGTTTGACATTATGTTGGTTTTATATGCATCATTTAATAGGCTAAACATTTTTTGAAATCTATCATTAAATGTTATGATGGGTTCATTGGGCTCCCTCCTCATACTAAAAAAGTGTTAGTATATGACACTAGGACTGGTAACCTATCCAAATTGTCCTAATAAGGTGATTTCACACTTGGACCAAGAGGTAATTGAATCCTATTATAGGTTGAGAAACCAATCATAAACAACATCCTATAGTGTGAAGGGGAAAAACATTCATGCCACATCCTCATTGACCAGATTCATTATCCCAATAATTATCTTTAAATACATCAGGTGTTCTTCAATGCTCCTTCCTATAAAATGTGATGAGGGAAGATTTATTTTTGGTTTTATAGTTAATTCATGTGCAACACTAACAATAACAATAGAAAAACTAGCTAACCAAGCTAGCTCCATAGTGATTTTATGGAGTGGACCTCTTTGGTTGGGGAAATTGATCGTGTTTAATCTTTAATTAAGGTTCTCTTATCTAACCTAGGTCTTATGTGGACATGTAAATGTGAAACCAATAGACTAATGCCAAATTTAGACCTGGTTACCCTCATTAGAAAATCTAATAAAACTCAAGTGTTATTCTTTAATAAAGTGGAGGTTTAAACCCTTCTAGTGCCAGATAAATTCTTATTGATGTGGGTTTATGCACACCAAATAACCTTAAAAGGTAGCTTGTAACATTTTAGTATCTATGAATGAAGATTCACTCCAAGGAATGACTTGCATGATATGTGGTTTTATAAATAACAAAGTGGTGGAATATCTAAGAGCAATGGTTTATTTACCACATTTGGGATGAATGTATGGATGATAAAATAAACCAAAATCATACTTGAGATAGATGGGTGAAAATTAAAATAAAGTGGGTCTAGTTAAAAAATTAAAAAAGAAGGAAGGGTATGGAAAAAAATGAGGTTTTATGGTCAAAGAATAACAACTACTTTCAAGTTGTCTTATGAAGATGAGAAGTGCCTAGAAACTAATGCTTGTTATTGGTAACTACTACACACAAAACATATAAACATAGTTTGGAAATTTATGGATGAGAGATATAGTAAACTCAAAGCTATTGGCTAAAGGTTATTTCCACCAAAGAATGCTATTACACATCTAGCTAGTAGGAGACTATAAATAAGAAAAAAGAGCACAATATATGTTATTACATAAAATATATATCTATATCAAAGAAATATTTAAGTGAACCTACTAGAAATAATCATAAATGCCTATCAATCTTTGAAAATTTATTGCTTGTCCATAATTGACAAGAACTAGTAACTAAAATAATATATCATTCAAAACTACTATAATATATATGAAATTATTAAGTAATCATCAAGAAATATAAAAAAAATAAATAACACATAGCTTTGGAGTCAATATTCATCTAACAAAAGTTTTTAGAACAAACCAAATAATTTCTTTCTTGTATTATCAAAATTTCACCTCCCTTTGGGATAGGTAGGATACAAATATATATAAGCTTGGGGTGGGGAAGGGCTCATCCTCCAAGAAAATCTAAATTTACATCTCCAAAAATACCATGACATGCCAAAATCATGCAAAGCATTAATGTACCAAAGTGTTAGCCCATAATAGATTTCTTAGACTAAAAATATTTTATATATATATATATATATATACAGATATATATATATGTATATATATATGTATATATATATATATATACATATATATATATATACATATATATATGTATATATATACATACATATATACATATATATATATATATATACATATATGTATATATATATACATATATATATACATATATATATATATATATACATATACATATATATATATGTATATATAATATATATATATATATATACATATACATATATATATATGTATATATGTATACATATATATATATATGTATATATATGTATATATATATATACATATATACATATATATATATATATATGTATATATACATATATATATATATATGTATATATATATACATACATACATATATATCTATGTGTGTGTGTGTGTGTGTGTGTGTGTGTGTGTGTGTGTGTGTGTGTTCAAAATAAATTAGGAACCAACATTTCAACTTACCTAAAACATTCAAATACATATTTATATTGATAGGGGTGATCGTGTGTTACCACTATAAGATGAAGATTTTTTAGTGACAACTATTGAAAATAAAGTATCCATTATAGTTCCATAGGTATCAAAACTAACCCACCTAGAGTATACATGACTTTATATTCAATAAATTAGGAATCTTATGTTGATGTGGTGGTACTAATAGTTGACTATGTGCTTGGGTTTAACCCTGAAGCTCCTTATTTAGACTTAATTTACTCTAATAATACATGTGATGCTTCAAAATCTTTATTAATAATGTCATAATTGAGGAGGGGATGTTTAAATATATTGATGGCTTCATCCATCAACCTTGTATGTTTTAATTTTAATTTATTGAATTCAAATCTAAGTGCCTCTACCTTTGTCACTCTATCTTTGGAAAAATTTATTAACTGTAAAATTTCATCATTGGTTTTATACATAGTTCCTTCAGCGTCCTCCTTAAATATATTTGCAATTTATTTAAGGAGTTTTTCAAAATTTTGATTTTTGAATAACTCTCCAGTAGAGGTTATCACATTATTTACCCTCATATCCTTAAAAATTTATAATGCCTCATTCTCATTATTCACAAATTAACCCATTAGATCTTTCATTTACACATACTAGTTAAGGGAACCATACCTTTTCATAATTACATAGATCATAACCCATGTCACATCTTAGTTGGATACTAGGTTCAATTGGTTAAATGCACTACTCCTAGAACACTATCCAAAAAGGTGATCTTTTTATCATATTATTTTAGTTTGTGCCATAGTTTGATCACCTTTATCATTTAATATTGGATCCCTCCTCTATAAATTCTAATATTATTTAAAATATTTTACAATTTAGTGGCTACTCTTTATAGACTATCAATAATTATTTGAGAGGCATGTATAATTTTTTCTGTTGTAATCTTTGATATGCTTATTCATTGATTTTTTAAATTTATTTCATTTCCTCATTGGAATAATGAAAAAAATTAGATAAATATTATGTATATTAGGTTGGATCATGAGGTTCCATTTGGATTTATTATCTAAGAGAAACAACTTTTCTCTTTGTTTAAACTAAATTTCTTCCCTTGTATCTATATTTAATTCCTTCCTCTTCTTCCCCTCTAAATGGTGCCACTTTATTTGACAAAATTGGCGGATACTATAGGGAATGATATTAATACCATATTATATCTCTCATCACTTTTGATTTACATTTATTTAACCCATTTGGGAATAATAAGTTCCCCTTCCTCTTTTGTAGTATTTGGGTCTTTAGATGTAGAGTGTGGAGGAGTCATTAGAAGATGATTTATTATGAGTGGTTATAATTAATTACTTATTTGAATTAGGAATTGTAATTCTAGATAAATAATTTTATCCCATGGTGAGGCTTCTCTCCATGGGGTGACCTCAACCAAATTTAGTAAATCCTAGTGTTTTTTTTACTATCATGGTTGTTGAATGTATAGGTAAGGATTGTGGCATGTGTATCTCCAATTGAGATAAAGGTTTATGAGGAACTAGTGGCTTTCTAGTATTCAAAATTTAAAAAAAAACTATATTCTCAAAATGACCTTTCTTTGGAGACTTTATTTGTGTTGATGCTGGAAGAACGGAAGAATCGACTGAACTAGAAAATTATGGCCCTAAAATGGTTAGACGTAAATCTATAAATTGAGTATCTACACTAGTGATCTAAGAAACATGAGAAGAAACTACCTCATTTATATTTTTCCTTTGTTATTTAGTGAGGATTTGTTGATCTAAGACTCCAGCTGAAGTTTCCTCTTTTTGAAGGCTTCTCAAGCTCAATGCTTTGGCCTTTTCTAAATATACCTCTTCATCATCTAGAACTCTCTCCTAACTGAATTTAGGTGTTGATCCCTTCATCATGTATAAATATTACTCCTCTTCATTTGTTGAATAATCCACCAAAGAGATCACATGTCTAGGCTCATCTTCTTTTTCTTCCTCCTCAATAGGGAAATCCTTCTATAGTATTTAGACCAAATTACGATCTTTATTCTAATTATTGAGATTTGGAGGAGGTTGGAAGGAATTTAGATCTCCTTAGGTAAGTGGATATGGTGGAAATATCATCTGAGATGGATGTTGTGACAAATGAAGTAACCATTGTATAAGGAACTACTACTTCATGTTGTGGTAAAGTAATGGGGAGTGTAGCAATAGTAGTGGAAGGAAGTGTGGATGGGAAATAAATTGGTGTGGTAATAAGTGGTTGAGATGAGGTCCCCTCACTAGTGGTAATTTATGGAGGTGCACTTCCTTGAGATGCTAGTGGAGAAGGTGGAGAAGATGAAATAGATAAGAAATAAGATTACAAAATATTTTGAAGACTTACTTGAGTAAAAATCATAAGTGGAGGAAAATATTCCATAGAGAATGTTATATTTTATTTGTATCAAGGAGATGTAGCCTTCTCCATTGTAGTAGTTATTGATGTTTTTCTTCCCTTGGACTCAAAAAGAATCAACTTCTACTTGTAAGAACTTGGAAAGTGTTATTGTAATCTTCATGAGTCTTTGGTATGTCATGGTAGTCTAAGATAGGGTCAGTTATCATTAGGTTCATGTAAAACATGTTCATATGGTCTGCTAATGTTATAAAATGTTATGGTAGTCACCATATCATCTTATTATGGACTTATGTCAAGATTCTATCTTATGATGATCATGTATAATAGTATACAAAAAGTCATATTATGACCCTCCTTGTCTCAAATCACACATAATGGATGACCTATGATGTTTTTATCTATTATCAGTCATGTGTTCATTAAATCATGTCAAAGACCTAAAACATGTGGCAAAATCAAAGGGATTAGAGCTAAGAAGAGGGAAGAATGGTAACCTTGTTTGGAACCATTTATCATCTTTTAAGGTTTTTTTTAATCAAATATTAAGGTAAATACTTTAACTATTATTACATTTGATATCATGTGTGTATTACCTTCGAGGGATGTTTAGACCATGTGAACAATGTTGATAGACACCTAGGACATCATTCAGCCACCAAAGTCACCACCAAGGGTAAAATGTCCCCAAAAGTATCATATCCATTTCAAATTCATTATAGGGTGGTCTTATATGTAAAACAAGTAATTTTAAAGGGTCAAACATCATTCACCATAAAATGTCCCCACATGATTGAAAAGTGACTTTTCAACTTTCCTCCATCTGTACCATCTAGTTTAAAAGTGTATTTAACCTCTTATTTAACTCATTTTGGTATCCAATAGATTCTCAACATCTTAAATGTGAAAAATTATAAATAAAAGTTGTTTGTAGGTGCTTTTAGGACATGTATTGATAGGTATAATTAGACCTAGATTATAAAATGTTATATATCACATGGGAGATTCCTTTCAGGCATCACAAAGGAGATTCCATGTTCACAAAGCCAAAATAAAGGTAGAGAATATAGTAAAACCTCCATCAAGATATTTTAAATCTTATAATGGAATTTTTTAGATGAATGGTATGGTTCGTACAGGCTGAGTTAGAACCCAATATCTTGGTCAAAGATAGAGTACCAAATGAGCTTGTAAATAGTGGCTTTAGTTTGTAGATCAAAGCCATGGGATTTATGAACAATATTAAGACCCATAATTGGTATTAAACTATTATTAAACCTTATAATTAACTAAATTGGAGTAAAATTAAAGTAAATGGATCAAAACATATTAAGTTTCCATGTAAATACCTAGGTCATGTTTGACACTCCATTAAGGGTATCTTCACATAGTTTGATGGTACAGTCACCTATATGAATATGAGAAATGATAGATTTTTCATAGATTTCAAGAACAAAAGTAGGGTTTTTAAGTATGTGAATAGTTCAATATCATGGATTAAGGTGTTTTGGATTGTTTCACAATCCTTCAGATCTAAAACTCCACTCATCTTCCCCTAAAGGTACTTCTATAGATATAAAATGTAAGACAATCATAAGGTGTTATGAGAGAAAGGGAAGTATGGTCATTAAGGAAGGATGGAACCATAATATTTGATCTAAAAAATACCATAAAATGGATTGGATATCTAAAAACATGCTCATAAACCTATTTACAAAGTTTTGAGAAAGTCTCATTACCATTTTAATGGCTAGTAGCAAGTAGAAAGAGCTTAATTACCCTATAGGTGTAGTTGAACAATGTGAGAAGATCATATAGAGTCTTGGTATTTATAGGGTGAATCAAGGAGGATTTTTTGAGACCAATGAATACATATAAGTAATATGAGAGTCACAAAGGTTTATGTGACTATGTTATAGCTGCTAAAAAGTCTACATGCCTAGATCCTCATACAAAAGCCTATGTATGAGGATTAGAGGAAAATTTTATATATGTCATGAAAGGTCAATGAATTCTATAAGATAGCAATAAATATATTTAAATTAAGATTAATTATTTTTAAGGTGTTAATTACCTAGTTAATAAAGACCAACTTTCAAAACCTAACACTCAAAAGGCTCTCAACCATCACCTACAACTATACTTTGAGAAGGTATGAAATGCATGTATGTTGTGAGGATATGAATTATTGAAAGTAACTAGAGGAAAAATAATTAAAAAATATCTAAAATATAACAAATATCTTTAAATTCCTAGATTTTAGTATAGAAACTATAAATTCCATACACAATCAATTCCTAAAAGTGACCACCTATAGCTTAGTTTAGATAGCTCAAGTGGTGTATAAACTTGAAAAAGGGGCATAGTGTATATAGTGGGGTTGATGCTTATAAAAATTGAAAAATTTAAAGAGTCACATAAATTAATATAAACTCAAAATAGGAACAAAATAAGTGACCTAACTAGGACTCATTTTAACCTCGTATACACATAGTTTGTTTGACATCTACAAGCCTCCTAAAATGAGAGATGTTTGTTTGATTTGAATAAGAAAAGGACATTGGTAAGAATTATTCATATTAATAATGGTTTTATAAGTATATTAAGATCTCATATACACTTTATTAGTAAAAAAAGGATGGTAAAATTGATAAGCCTATCTAGGCCTGCTAAACCCAAGAGCCAACACACAGGCCTGTGTGTGTATAGTTAGAAGAGTGTATTTATTTGAGGTATGATGGATAAATAATTCTTAATAAGGTTTTTATAGATCCATAAAAACATTAAATTAGGTTTTAAATTCCCTTGGTAGTTAAAAATGGTAAAACATAGGTCACCAAGGTCATTTACATCATTTGGTTTTAAAACCATAACATAAAATAATGATGGTCATAATAGGTCTAAAGAGGAGGAACAGAAAAGATAGAGATATAGGACACTATGAGACTATATATAGGGTTTAATTTTAATATAATACATTCTAAGAAGGCTTTTATACCACCATAATTACCTAAAGGTGGTCTTATGCCTTAAAGATCAGTTTAGGCTCATAAGGCCTAATACCTTACATAGGACCTCAAACCTCCAACTCTACTCTTATGATGAGATGAGTTACTAAATAATATTTGGATATATTGGAAATTTGATAGTGGTATTATAGGTATTAAAATGGTGTCATAAGCATGGGAAGATAAGGAAAGTGCCTTTTTAGCCTAATAGACCTCTTCAATTTCTCCCATCATAGACCTACCACTTAAGAGGTGGATTAAAAGGTTACAAATTTTGTGAATAATATGCTTTGGAAAAAATGATATTATTTAAATTTTAGGATCCTTATACACTTACCATACATGATGGAGAGAATTGGATTTAGGGGGATAACTTTATGAATGATCCTTAAGACTGTAGGTATACCTAAATTACTTATAAGAAGCTCGAGAGGTACAAACTTTTACTCAGATATCATTATACAAGATGAATGGGGGTAAGAGATATTAGGTAAATTTTATGGGGTCTATTCACTAAATATTCATGTAATTATGTCTTCAATCTAGGTCTTGTGATTTATGAACCATCATTAAGATGGTAGGCCACTCCAAACCCTCCAAAACCCTAATAGAGAACCCAATGGACAAGAAAATACTCATAATAGCTTAAAGGCCTTGAAACACCTTGATAACATCAAGATGACACCTACAGGTCCTATGTGCCCATTTTGGAATAGGAATAAAGGCACGTGTAGAGTAAAATATATAGGGAAAAGGCTTATAATGTTTGATTTTAGGACTATTTTCATGATTCCTAAGCATGTTTGAGATATTGAGTGAGTTTGAAGTCATCTTGGACCTATGAAGATATGTAATGGTCTCCAAGAAATCATTCATGGATCCTTATAGTGTCACAAGCAAGACTAATGAGCAAATTAGAAGTCAAGTGGAGAAGTAACCCTCATTTGTATTGTGAAAAGAGTGTTATAGGTCTACTCACATGGTGAAAAGGCTCTCTAAGGCATAAACATCCATGTATAAACCTCCCCAAGTCACTATAAAGATCAACATACACTTTAAAAATTCCAAGTCTTGGGTTTCTTACTCACCAAAGTGACAAATACAATGTATGGGATTTAAATATCATAAAGGGTGGTATCTAGGTGAGTAATGGCCATGTTCAAGGGCCTACATATGTAATCGCATTCTGAAAATAGGTGCATGATCTATTAATTCATATAAGGGAGTAGTGGATGATTTCTAAGGATCATTGTGCCTTCATGGAGTCAACAATGACTAGAAACAGATCATCCATAACACTTCTACTCCTAAAAGGTTCATTAAAGACTTTAATTATGTTAAGATCACACATGGGATAAGGAGTGTGGGATATTTTCTACCATTCATTCATTCATGTTTATGACTATTTTTGGATGGTTGATGGTCATTATGGCCTCTCCACTCCATATCTAATCCATATTCTCCTTCTCTCTCTCATTTTCTATAAATTGGGCTTAGAAAGCCATTATAAACATCCCTCTATTGGGAATGAAAAAACTCCAACCATTTTTATCTTTAATCCTTTGAACTAATACAAATATTTATTCAACCTTCTCCATACCATTTTCTAGTTTGGTCAATGTTTTTTTAATTTACATTAGCTGTTGAACACTATCTCCCTTTGTATTTCCTTGTGTCTCACCTAGATGTTAGTGGATTAGTCTTACGTAGGTTATATGGTATGTGAAGGTGCTCATACTTTTAGTAGAAATTGATTGATAGTGTCTTTTATTAGTCATTTCATTCATCACCCTTAGGTTATGGGCATTTGGCATGGTTTCCATGTGAATTACTGATGTGTAGAAGTCCTTTTGGAGAGAATGTTTTAGTGATTAGCCCTTGCTTTATCCATAAGTGTTATTGAAATATCAAGTATATGAGACCTAATAAATTTGTGCATTAATTTCTATATTTTAGATTTTGGTTTTAAGCCTTTTCTATCCCTTTTCCTTGGAAAGATAAGTAGGCTTAGTGATTTGAGCATAGATGATGCATCAAGTGAGCTAGCCCCAGATATAGAGACTCACCTAATTAATTAGGCTACCTGTACCTAGGGGTGATTCAATTATATCAAATAGATGAAGTAGGTTTGAAACCCCTGTCTGAAGGGTGTAATATAGATTTATAATAGTTTTTGGCATGCCTAATATGACCATAATTAAAGGAGGATAGATCACTTACTCTTAGAATTTGGTGACATCAAAGAGTTTCAAACATTTTTGTGGAAGATTAGCACTCAATTTTCATGCTAAAGTTCCTTACAAGGTATTCATTCAAGGGTAAGGAAGATTTATTTTTTTAATTTTATTTGGATTTTTCTAGAAGGAAGAGGTACCCTAGGTTTAATAACTATCCCACACACCCTACTCCTCTTATTACTATTCAACATATCCCTACTATAACCCCTACATCTCTAATTGATAAATCTAAAAACTAGGCCTTTGTAACCTTTAATGGTGGAAACCCTATAAACCTAATCTAGTTTGATGACAACCCTATTTTTACCCTCAAAATCCTCTCATACTTCATGGGAGAGAACTCTACCACTCATTTTAAACATATCAGAGACATTAAAAACCTTTGTTTTGTTTATATTGTGACTCAAGAAAATGTAGTAATCATGATACTAGTTACCTCCTTGAAAGGCAAAGCACTCCAGTGGTATATAGGTCTATCACTTGTTTTTATCAATACTTGGGATGAGTTTGGTGAGTACCTATGCAAATAATTTGAAGATAAAAGTGTCCATTTGTCCCTAGTAGATAAATTAACCACAATCAAGAGGGAAACTCAAGAGTTTATGATGGATTTTAACTATAGGTTTTAGAAAACATGGGATAGGATCCTGACATTATTTAAACCCACCCCAAATTATGCCTTCTTATACTATTTGAGACAAGTCAATTTTGATGTGGCAAGAATGATTCATTCAATGGGTGAGAACACATTCCCTGATGCATATGAATTGGTAATAAGGATATAAAATTTTATTATTAAAGTAGGAAAACCTACACCAAGGCCTACCATGCCATTTTTTCTAGAGATTCATCCTCTTGTGTCTACCATTTCCCCCATACCTAAACCAAAAAACAATGAGTAGGTAAATAAACTAGACAAGCTTAAAGTGTTGTTCAAAGGACAAAATAAAAAAATAGTGGCCTTGGAGAGCCAATAAATTATACCCCATAGACCCTACCAAACACCTTACCAAGATCCTTATCAATCTCCCTATCAACCTTACTAGTTCAATAGACCTCCATACTAAGCCAATCCTTAAGGATAAAGGAAGATCACTCATGCAAGGCCATACAATAGTCTTAACCCCAACCTTACCAACACTTCTAGAGCATTAGTTCCCATATAAAATAACTATGTTCATTATGGTCAATGGTCTGCACCTTGGGAACAACCTCATGAACAAAGTGTCAACTTAATGGAAGGTACCAATCAATTTCCTATTATAAAACACAAAGAAGTTCCTCTTATGTAACATGGAGAAGTCCCTATTATAACTCAATCTGAATTACAATTCAACAACAAGTGGGTTGGGAGTAAACTCATTCAAAGGATACATTTGTCAACTTTTAGTAAGGATAAAGTACTTTAGGATACTATGAAATTAATTAGTTTAGAGGTGTAACTAAACTAAGCAACCCTATTATAGCCAATACAATGGCTAAAATAAGGGTGGTGAGTGGTGACTTAGAGGTAGGGAGAATATCTCCTTCACCTTCTCAACCACTTCAAAATAATAATGAACAAGATGCATTTGATAAATCTCAACCACTCTAAAAGTGTCAGAATGATAAGGGTCCCTTTATTCTTCATTTGACACAAGCTCGAAGTAGTGTTGTAGCTCCTAAATTGTAATAAAAGGTTGGTGGACCTCATATCAACATTATAGACTAGATGAAAAAAGATCATGTCACCATACCAATATGGAATACATTGCTTATTATAGGATAGAAATACCTTCTTCAAGAATAGTTATGAAAGCTCAACATCTCAGACAAATAAAGAGAGAAGAAAGGTGTAGTCCTAATCAATACCAGTCTACCTAATGAACCCAAACCAACCAAGGTAGTTAAACCCCCTCCATTCTATATTTATATCATAATAGCAGATTTCCTAGTGCATAATTGTATGATAGATAGTGGAGCAAGCACATGAGTTATGAAAAACTCAATAGCAGACAAGTTGGGGTTAAAATATGAACTTAATTCTAAGGGTTTCTTACAACTAGATGGGTCTCCTACCAATATAGTGGTGTACTTAAGGAATTAAATATTATCTTAGAATCCCACCCCTATTTCACTATATCGCACAATGTTTCTATGGTTTATCTACCCCCTATTTTACCCTATCTATATCTAGGGACTTCAATGCCAAGATAAGAGGATACCTACCATCAGACTAGTCTTATATGGTATTCAAAACTAGGTATGGGAGAAAATACACTAGTAGGTTTGAGCCAATCTCTAGGTTCTATTTATATCCCTACATGCCTAACCTATCAAACATCAACTACACTATCATTGATAAGGATGAACACACTAATGATCAGGATCTAGTTGTGCCACTTGAGGGTATATAAGACATATTACTTGATGAGTGGGGGAACGACAACCATGGGTATGATATTTACAAGATAATTGAAGAAGAAGGCCTAAGGATATATTGTGTACATGAGGAGTAGGCAGTCATGCCAAACTTTACCAACCCAAGCTAAGATAATGATGGAGTATGGAAACCTTTTTTGATAGATCCAGGTGAAAGAATAGAAATGGAATATGTATTATGATTATTTATCCATCTAAATAAAATTAATTTTATACCATAAGGTTTCATTTTAGTTGCACATGTAATATAACAAGGTATGATGCCCTCATTCATGGGATGTAATAGGCAAGGAGAAGATGTGTGAAGTTGTTGTAAGCTATTGGAGATATTGAATTAGTAGTCTAGAAAGTGAGAGGGAAGAATACAATCAATAATTAAATATTAAATGAATATAAGCATAGGGTTTGAGACCTTCAAGAGGGATTTGAGGTCTTTGACATTAGTTTAATCCCAAGAAAAGATAACCAACACGCAGACATGTTGGCAACTATAGGAGCATAATATGACATCCCAAGTGAAGTTAAGAACTCAAGGAATTAGTCACAACTCAAGATGGTATGAAGACCATCAGCACCTTATAATGAAGTTATCTGTTAGGTATTTGATAGTGATAGGAATATAACATGCTTCTTGTAAGAAGAAACAAAATTCTCCTCAAAGAATCAAGGTAGACTTAAACAACAATATGATGACTAGATTATTTAGTTAAGGACAAACAAAATTATTAAATTATTAGTGACCCTTGAGAAAATTTTCAATTAATATGATCAGTTGAGAAGAGATAAGGTTATAATTTAAACTAAGGAAGAACATTATGAGAGGGTCAGCAATTTTAAGGATAGACTACTCAAACTAGGCAAGGTGAATACTAGAGAGGAAAAACTTTTTTCATAGAGCTATTTAAGGAGTTTTAAAACATATTTACTTGGGAATACATTAAATTTAAAGGGTTTGACCCTATTTTATCATAACATACTATAGATTTGGAGGCAAGTGACAAACTTGTCAGGTAGAAGTAAAGACTTGTCAACCCCAAGATTGAGCTCCTCATGAAGAAAGAGTTGACTAAACTAATTTATTCTAGCATTATATTCCCCATCAAGTAGTCTTCATGGGCATCCAACCATATGAATAAGGAAAAAAATTTGGAGATGAGGTTATGTGTGGACTTTATGGATATTAACAAGGTGTCATTCATAAACCACTAATCCTTACCATCCATGGATCAGATACTTCAAAAGGTTGTAGGTTCACAACATTTCTCCTTATTTGATGGGTACTTAGGGTATAACCAAGTGATGTTAAAGGAAGAGGACCATCACATGACTACCTTCACAACTAAGTGGGGCACCTATGCCTAAACAAAGATGCCTTTTGGACTATCAAATGTAGGATCCACCTTTTAATGGGTTTTGTATGTAGCTTTCCAGGGACTAATCAATAATATTGTACTCATCTACATTGATGACATTATAATCTTCTCAAAGGATGATAAGTACCATTTAACACACCTAAGACTTATATTTGAAATTTTTAGGTAGTATGGGGTCTCTTTGAACCCCCAAAAGTGCATTTTTATAGTCCACGAGGGTAGACTTTAAGGCCACATTATGTCTAAGGAAGGCCTCTCCATAGAACCTAAGAGGGTAAATGAAATTCTATCCCTATCATTTCCCAAACATAATAAACGACTATAGATTTTTTTAGGTAAGATCAATTTCATTAGAAGGTTTATTCCTATATTTTTTTAGTTGACTAGACCCCTAACTTTTATGCTAAAAAAACATCATAACTTCACTTGGATAAGGAAATGAAAGAAGAGTTTTGAATCAATCAAATAGGTTATTGCTCAACCACCCACTCTCCTTAACCTTGACTTATCAAATGACTTTTTATTGTATTCCTTATCAACTAATGACACCATATCTACTATACTTATCCAAAAAAATAGTGAAGGTGTTGAGTATCCCATAGCATTATTTATCCAAGGATTAGAAGACTATGAGGAGAGGTACACTTATGTATAAAAGAATGTTCTTGTATTCATGATGAGGCTTAAAAACTTTATGCACATGTTGTTTAGTAACAAGATCTATGTCATGGTGGCCAACCCTAGCATCAAAGACTTCCTTAACTAGGATTTGCATGAGAAAATAGTAGGTTAGGTGAATATATGTATGTATTATGACATAGAGGTGAAGGTTACTAAGATAGTGATGGGTAGAATACTATTGGATCACTTAGAAATAAATGTTAAGGAGAAAAAAGAGGTTATTTTTGCAATACATAGTGATCCCTAAGTAGTTCCACCTACACCTTATTTCATCTAAACTCAAGATACAGTAAGTTTCCTTCAAATAGGAGAAAATATTAAATAATGTGCCAAGTGTGGTATATGACCTTCTTCATAATCATAAAAAATACTTTCTAACATTTAGTCTTATTGGTATTGTAATTGTAGAAGAACATATTAAATAATTCAAAGCTACTTTAAGATTGTTAAATGTCACTCATGAAGATGTAATATATAGGTTATTTTCTTTTACTTTTAGAGATGATGCATATGAATGGTTTCTAAATTTACCTAAGAATTACATTACTAGTTGGGCTAAATTTAACAACGTTTTCATTGACCAATTTGGCATAGTCATTCAACCTTGTGTCTTGTACCAACAATTCACCACAATCAAGAGGGATGTGAATGAACCCATAATTTACTTTAATGATAGGTTCTAGAATATGTATATTCAAACCATATACCCTTACAATCCTAATTATGTCTTGGCTCTATAAATATATAAGTATGCTTTGGATCCCATGATGTCTATATTTATAAAGAGAGATGCTAGACTTATGAATACTTTGGCCTTATCCTATTTTCAAGAAGTGATCATCAATGACCAAATGAAACATCAAGAATATATGGATTACTCTATCCCTAATGTCAACCCACATTTTCCTACCTTGTATATATTCCATAATAATAATTAGAATGTGCCTTATTTAAATCAAATCCCAACTTTGAACCAATTTCCCCTAAGCCATACTCATCCTACTTAGAACTTAGGATTATGGAACAATGCTACAAATGGATTCAAACAAAGTGATAAAAAGGATTTGGTATCAACCATTGGCACTAATGACAATTAGGTTCATAATTCTAAGACACCCAAGAATGAGAATAACTCTATATTAAAGATGGTCCAAAAGCTAAGCACTAATTTATTTTAGTTAGAAAAGCATGTTGGCAATACTGGGGAGAGTTCTGGTAGAAACTTTTCTTTTCAAAGGTTCAATAGGCCCAGTAATAAGTTTTAGAAAGATAGTTATTACAACAACAATAATAATGAATCATATAATGATAAGAAAATAATGGACATAAATATTATTGATGTTACTTTAAATGATTACTGTACTTTAAATGATTACTGTAGAGTTCATTACACTAATGAAGATGGTGAAAGAGATTGCAATAAATTCTATAAGGATTTTGAAGCCTTTTAGGAGGAGTTAGACACATTTGAAATGGTCTCTAATAAATATAATGGTGTAGGTACATTAGGTTCTAAGTTTGTTGACTAGGCCTTCATGATGGAGACATTTGAATTCCCTTTTCAAGAAGATAATGATCTTGATGATATTCCTTAATAAGTCCATGTTTTCTAGAAATTTTTGAAGAAGACCTATCCTCTAAGAAATAGGGAGAAAAATCAACCATTGAATAATTCAAGACCTCTAAATAACTTTTTCACTCCTCTAGATACTACCTCAGACAATAGGCTAAAACCTCCAAAGGGAAATATTTCTAAGAATAGTACTGATGCATCTAAATCTTCCAATAGGATTGGGTATAATATTATGGAAGACATGAAGTAAATTAAGGTTAACATAAAATTATATGAGTTGACACAGATCACTAAATAAAGGGACCTATTGTTGGAGTCATTATCTAAAAATATTGGTATGCCACCCAAAACTAACAATGCCAATGTTGTTATGCATAAACTTAAGATAGAATCCCCACCTTTCATACTTACTATCAAAATGTTTGGTAATAATTTGCATAATTTTTTACTATATTTTGGTGCATCCAAAAGTATCATGCCAATAGGTATTTATTAACAACTTTATTTAACTCCTATTAAATATGATAGAGTCATTACTCAATTAGATAAATCTAGAGTCAAAGTAATTAGGGAATTATTAACTGTCCATATGCATCTTGCCTCTAAACCAAGGGTTCAGCAATTTATTGACATCTAGGTGGTAGATACTCCTGATGTTTATGGGATAATTTTAAGAAAAGAATGGACAAAATCCCTTAATAGATATATGTCCATTAACTGCTCACATTTTTGGTTTCCTTGAAAAGGATATCCAAATAAAATTATAGTAGAAAGAGAACCTTAGATGAAGCACATGATTATCTAGTAAAATGTTATTAATGAAAGAGTCAACATGGTAAAATCAAATTTTGGTGTCTACACTTTAGACTCCCCTAAGGTATGTGATTCTAAGACTTCTCATGTTTTACCTAAAATGTGGAGATTGCATTTTGATGGTGTTAGGTATAAGTCTGGGTCTAGAGTATGAATTTTTCTCACCAATCCTATTCAAAAATAACTAGAAGATTATTATAAACTTTACTTTCCCTATACTGATAATCTTGTAGGGTATGAATCTTTGATTCTAGGATTGTAATTTGTAATTAAGCATAAGGTTGAAGAACTCTTGGTTCATGGTGACTAAAAACATGTGGTTAATCAAGTGAGGATTAAGTATCAGTGAAAATTGTCATGCCTCAAGAGATATAAGTTTAGAGTCTAGGATTTAATTGAATATTTTAATGCTTTCAACATTATTTCCATCCCTAGGGAAGAAAACAAGGTTGTTGATGAGCTTGCCTCAACTATAGCCAATTTCATGCCAAGTCAAGACTCTCAAAACCTAAGTATTGAGATATTCCCATGCCTTTTGGTCCTTGATAATGTAAACCACCTACATGTATTTAATGATGGCCAATAGTTATTGGACTTCATGACCAACTCATGAGTATTTGAGGCTCATGTCATAGATGAGGCCAATGAGAATACTCATGAATAAAATGATAGATTCGATAACAAAGTCATTCAAATAAATAAAAATAATATTATAAAAGGCATGATTTCCTTGGAAATGTTATTTGATCAAGATAAACTAGTTGAGAACACCAGGACTCCTAAAGTAAATGGGAAGGATTACACTACAATTGATCTTGGATTTCAAGGTCAACCTCAACTAGTTAATATTGGTACAACATGTACAAGTCTAGAAAATAAAAGAGACAAAGAAATGTTGACCAAATATAAATATATCATAACATGGTCCTATGATGACCTAAATATCTTTGAGCCAAAGGTCATAACTCATACCATACCTTTAAAAGAAAATTTCAAACCTTTTAGACAAAAGTAGAGGCCTGTCAACCTAGTCTTAGAACTAATAATATACAGAGAGGTCAAGAAGCTCATATATGCTAAGATTGTATTTACCACTAGGCATTCTACTTGGGTTACTAATTTAGTCCTAGTTAGGAAGAAGAATGGTGAAATCAGACTATGCATTTATTTTAGAAATCTAAACAAAGGATATGAGAAAGATAATTACCCCCTACCTTCTCTTGACCAAGTTATACAAAATGTTTCTAGTTATACCATGATGTCCTTTCTTGATGGTGTTTTAGGGTATAGCTAGGTGCTTTTAAATAAAGAAGTTAGGATGAAAACTTATTTTACAACCAAGTGGGGCATGTTTTCCTACAAGAGGATGTCATTCAGGCTAATCAATGTAGGGGTTGTGTCCTAAAGAGCCATGGATCATGATTTCCAAGGATTGATAGGTAAGTGTATCATCATATATATTCATATCATGATTATATTTTCCAAGAATAGGGAGGACCACATCATGCATTTATAGTAGGTATTTGAAAGGTGAATAAGGTATGGGATTTATCTCAAACCAAGGAAAAGTATTTTCTAAGTTACTAAGGGAAAACTATTAGGACAATTTATCAATAAGGAGGAAATATCTATGGACCTAGATAGAGTAGATGCTATATCAAAAATAGAGCCTCCTAATTGTGGGAAATAATTGAAGTCATTCTTTGGAAAAATTAATTTTGTAAGAAAGTTTATTTTTGGCTTTGTAGAAATTATCAAGCCACTAAATGATTTGATGAAGAAATATTTCAAAATCACTTAGAATGAAGAAACCAAGATGGATTTTAAGGGAGTCAAGGGGGAAATTAGACAAGCTCCAGTCCTGATAAGTCCATACTTCTCAAAATATTTTTACCTTTATTACTTTGCTTTTGATCATATTATTACTATAGTTTTAACTTAGAAAATTTATGGATGTGATCATCCAATTGCTTTCATGAGCAAAAAATTTAAATTTTTTGAGTAAATTACTTTTTAATTTACAAGCAAACATGTGCATTAGTTAAGGTGGTGAAGAAATTTAGGTACTATAATCTTAGGAATAAGGTGCATGCAATCTTACCAAACCCTACCACCATGATCATGCTAAGTTAGAACGAGTTAGGAGAAAATATAGGTAAGTGGATGTCTATGATTAGTAATATGACATTAAAATGAAGACTACAAAATTGGTAAGGTGTTAAGGTCTAATTTAATTGATTGCCAATACTAACCCTAAGATAAGTGTCATGCAAGTTAAACAACAATGTTTTTAGTCTAATGACTGGGATGATCCTATAATCCTTCTACTAATCAATGACACTTATCTTGTAGGGTTGACCAAGGAGCAAAGAAGATCCATAAGACTCAATGCATCCCACTCCCTAATTAAAGATGGAGTGTTGTACAGAAAAAACTTCAAAAGCATTTACTTGAGGTGTGTATCCAAAGAAGAAGAAACTAACATCATGACCACTTTTCATGAAAATATTATAAGTGACATCTGTTTGGAAGGATAATAGCTCATAAAATCCTTAGAGCTAGCTACTATTGGCCCAAAATCTTCATGGATGCCCACAAGAATGTAAGGTAGTGCCATTCATGTAAATTCTTCAACACAAAAGAGCCTAAGGTAGGCATGCCATTATATCTAGTTATGGTAGATAAACCTTTTTCTCAGTGGGGACTAGATTTCATGGGGGTAATTAACCCCAATTCGTTAGAAGGTCACAAATATGTTTTAACTAATAATGACTACTACATAAGATGGATTGAATTAGAGGTGACCAAGTAGTACAAAACTAAAGAAGTTATAAATTTTTAGAGGCAAACATATACATCAAATTTGGGATACCTATCTCCTTGTTTATGATAATGGATCAACTTTTATATCCATTGATATGTCTGAATGGGCATATGATAACAACATCATTTTCAAGTTCTCATCCAACCATTATTCTCAAGGTAATGGAGAATCTAAATCAACTAATAAGAACTTGATGAAGGCAATAAATAATTCTATAGTAGATAAGCCTAGGACATGCATAAAATACTTAATTATTCCCTTTGGGTAGACAAAATTAGAATTAAGCAAGCTCTCAATGCATCTTCATTATTGTTAGTGTGTGGTCAAGATCCCATCACCCTCAAGTTAACAACATATAAGTTCATGCAGGAATACATGGAGGAGGATCAATAATTGGCAAGCTTAAGGTTGCTTGATATTACTCATATGAAAGATTAATGAGAAGAGTCCTTTTTTAATTTTAGCAAGCACCAAACCACAGTGAGGAGGTGGTTTGATATGTGATCAAAGATAAAGGTGTTTAGTAAAGGAGACTTAATTCTTCTTTGGGATAAGGCATCTGATCCTAAAGTTAAACATGAGAAGTTCACACCTTCATGGATAGGTCCTGACCAAATTATCAAGATACTTGGAGACAACACCTTCAAGCTAAAAGACCTACAAGGAACAAAGTTGACACTTCTCACCAATGGGTAGTACCTTAAGAACTACTTTTTGACTACTCCCCTTAGGGTCTTCATGGATTAAATTATAAGGATAGTTAGAGTTAGTGTAAGTAGGCTAGATTAGCTTATTTATATTTTTTCCTTCTTTTCCCTTGTTTTTAAATAATTTTGTATATATTTATTTACTTTTCTTTTGATTCCTATTTTATTGCTTTTCATTTGTGTGTTTGCTTTCTCTGCTTTGTGCCTTGTTTCTAATAAGTCCTTTTAGATAGCCTTCATCTCAAATTTTACATAAATACTCAATAAATCCATAGTTTAGAAATGCATGTATGAATCTTAAGCATATGTTGGCCTTGGGTTTGAAATACGAACTTGATGTTTTGATTTTGACAAACTAGTAAAGACTAACATATAAGTTAGATTTTCCATAAAAACTTAAACATTGTCTTGATATAAACCTGGTTTTAATAATAATTTCACATGTGGGATTAAATATTAAATTAATGGAACATACTCATGTTTTCACTGAACAAACATCCTTACCTAGGATAAAGTTACAACCATAGGTGATTGTGTTAGGATCAAATACTTGACCAAATCCCTAAACCTGGTTAACTTGGTTCCTAACCTTTGTTAGAAAGACAAAATGATCTAAAAATATAAAAATAAGAGCTTATTACAAAATCAAAATATTTCCAATCAAAGGTGATTCTTGTAATCTCCATCGAGGCTATGGATACTTGGTTATTAGTGGAGCAAGACCTTGAATAGATCCAAAGGCATCTCTATTGGGGATATGGATACCTAGCTAGCAACAAATCAATGCCCAAGCCTTCCTTAAGCTAAATCATGGTTCTTAATGAATATCTAAACATGCCACAAGTCAAGGTTAATGATTAAATGCATGAAATCTAGAAGCTATTCCCTAAATCCCATGGCAAATAGTAAGTGGAATCAAAGCACACATATAACATAACTAGGTTTTGATGTTTGATCTTAACTCTTTAAGTTCAAGACTTGTTTTAAACCATGAAATGATATTAATAATGGTACCAATCAAGTGGAATGGGTAATCTATTTATTTTTCTAAACCAGAGTCTCTCAATTCTAACATATTATTATGTTTCCCCTAGAAGTCACCATTTTTTGGGAGGTCAATATACCCCCATTATTAAAAAATGGGGACCCTTGTCTCAAATTGTGAAAATATGTATCTTAAAGTTGAAAATTCACTTGATCAGATTGGCATTAACATGCTTGCACATTATATATATTTGAAGATCATCCACACCTTCACTTGGTTGGTTTATTTGTTCATGGCTCTGGTTTGACCTTGTCTAAAGTTGTTGATGTTTGATCTTCATGTTTTCAAGTTGTAGGTTTATTATAATCCTCCTAGAATGAGCTATGAATATATTTTATAGTTTAATCCCAATTCAGTATTATATTGGTCTTTGGTCTATAAAAACTGTTGAGTGTGGAGCCCTTTGGGGCTATGACATGACCACAAAAATAAATTTTGGGGGCCTAAAGAGCTCCATGGATGTGGGGGTATAATTTTCACGTTATCCACATGTAATTGGAATATTTATTATATTCCTAATTTTTATGTATTCCATGTTTTATGGAATTAGTTGTTAGATATTTGTTTCCATATGACTTCCTCTTTTATTGGAAGTGGGTCTATCTTCCTTATTTTTAGGGAGATTAGTTATTTCTTTGAATATGTTATACCTTATTTGTTATGTGGAATTGGTTGAGATAACATTTTTTTGGGAAAATGTGCCCTTATAAGGTGGAGAGATGAATATGGCATGTTCCTCCTTGGGAGAGATTTTGGATAAGTTTGATGAGGTGGAGGGTTGTCACATGTTGGATAATGCTTATCTTGGATAAGCATTGCACATTCATCCTCATTGTGTATATTTTCCTCATTTTACTATATATACAAGGTGTGATATGGCCTTTAGAGGATGATGGTTTATTTACAGGGTGTGGCTTTGAGGACCAGAGTCAACGTCTAGGTTTTTTACAAAGTGTAGGTGTTCAGTACAAGGTCTATTTTAGCTACTTACGAGATACAACATTGTGTAGGTGTAGGTGAAAGCACAATTTTTTGTGCAACACTTTCTATAGGAGATTTTTTCTATCTCTATGAGAGTTCATTGTAATCTTGTTTTATATTATTGATTTATTTGAGAACTTTTATTAGTGGATGTAGCCCATATTGGGTGAACCACGTTAGATTTATTTATTTTTTAATCTTGCTCTCATTTATGCTTTCATACTAATGGTGAATTAAGGAATGTTTCCATGATGCATGTTATTACATAGCTTTAGATATGGTTTATGGTAATAGTAGATATAGATTTAAGTGTTTTTATTCCTAACAACTAGTATCAGATCCATTGGTTTATGTAATTTTATAAAGTGGTAAGTCACAAGAAGGCTATTAGCTTGAGTGGGAGCTATGGGAGAAGAGATCATATTTATAGTGGAGAAGTTTGATGGTAATAATTTTGGTTTTTGGAAAATTTATATGGAGGATTACCTATATTAGATGGAGATACATCTCTCCTTGTAGGGGAAAGTAGAACAACTTGTAAGTCTGAGTGATCCAGATTGGTCATTACTTAATAGAAAGGAATTGGGATCCATTCATTTATGCCTTTCATCCTTTGTTACATTTAATATTTTTGATGAGAAAACCATAAAATATCTCATGGATAAACATAGAAAGTTGTATGAGAAACCTTTAGCTTCTAATAAAAAATTTCTTATGAAAAGATTGTTTAACATGAAAATGTCTAAGAATGGTTCAATAGCTAATCATATAAATGATTTTAATATGGTTGTAAGTATTCTAACTTAATTAGGAATTATGTTTGATGATGAAGTTAAAACTTTGTTAATAATATGTTCTTTTCCTAATAGTTGGGATAGTTTGGTTATGGCTATGAGTAATGTAGTCCCTACCAAGAGAAGCTTGAATTTTGAGGATGTTATAGGTGTGATCCTTAGAGAGGAGATACGAAGGAAAAGCACTAGTGAATCATCTTTAGGTAATTATTTATCTATTGATACTATAGGGAGGAAAAAGTATAAGAGTAAAGGCAACCAAATAAATTTAAAAGGTAGATCTAAGTCCAGATCTAGCTCTAGGATGATATGTTGGCATTGTGGAAAGAGTGGACACTCAATGAAGGATTGTTGGTCACTTAGGGATAAGAATTCCAAAAAGGAAGAAATGAATGAGGTAAATATGAAATTAGGTAAATCATGTAAGGATGCCTTAATTCTTTATATGGATAGTTTTTTTAAGTCTTGGGTATTAGATTCAAGGGCTTCTTTTCTAGCCACCCCACATAGGCATTATTTTATTGATTATGTTCAATAGAATCTAGGACATGTATATCTTGGTGATGATGAACCATGTGATATAGTAGGGAAAGGTTGTGTTTATGTTAAAATTTAGAATTAGAACACATAGATCCTTAAATATGTTAGACACATGCCAATATTGAAATAAAATTTGGGTTTACTATAGATTCTTGAAAAGTTACCAAAGATACTCTTGTGATCCTACAAGGTAAGAAAGTTGGTACTTTATATTTGACTAAAAGTGTTGATTCTATTGTTTTAGTTGTTATAAATTGAGATGCAACTATGTGGTCGTATAGGCTTAGTCATATGAGCCATAAGGGCATGCATATCTTAAAAGATAAGTTGCCTAGATTAAAAGACATAGATCCATACTTTTGTGAAAATTATGTGTGCAAGAAATATAAGTGGGTTAAGTTTCTGAAAGTTGGACCCCAAAATAAAGAGCACAAGTTAGATTTCCTACACTTAGATGTATGGGGACTAACTCAGGTATCTTCTATTAGTGGATCTAATTATTATGTTACTTTTATAGATGATGCAACTAGGAAAGTTTGGGTTTATTATATTAAAAAAAATTAATGTATTTAACACTTTTAAAAATTATAAAGCCTTAGTTGAGAATGAAATAAGTCTCAATCTAAAATGTCTTAGATCAGATAATGGAGGTGAGTATTTTAGTAATACTTTCTTTCATTATTGTTCTAACAATGGAATTCATAAGCAAAGGATAGTTCTAGGAAATCTATAGCAAAATGGGGTATCTAAAAGGATGAAAAAAATAATAATGGAACATGATAGGAGCATGATGTTACATGCAAGGTTGCATTTATAGTTTTGGGAAAAAGTAGTTAACATGGCAGTATATCTAATTAACAAAGGTGATTATGGTAATCTTCATCAGGGCTATGGATACCTAGTTGGTAGTGGAGTAAGACCTTGAATGGATCCAAAGGAATCTCTATTAGGTTTATGGATGTTTGGCTAGAAACAAAGCAATTCTTAAGCCTTCCCTAAGCTAAAACATGGTTCTGAATGAATATCCAAACATGTTATAAGTCAAATTTAATGATTAAAGGCATGAAATCTAGAAGTTGTTACCTAAATCCCATGTTAAATAGTAAGTGGAATCAAATCACACACATAACATGAATAATTTATTATGTTTGATCTTAACTCTTCAATTTCAAGACTTGTTTTAAACCATTAATTGATCTTAATAATGGTACCAATCAAGTAGAATGGGTAATCTAGTTATTTGTCTAAACTAGAGTCTCAATTCTAACATATTGTTATATTTCCACTAGAACTTGTGATTTTTTGGGAGGTCAACATACCTCCTAAAAAATGGGGACCCTTGTGTCAAATTGTGCAAATATATATCTTAAAGTTAAACATTCACTTAATCAAATTGTCATTAACATGATTACACATTATCTATATTTGAATATCATCCACACATTAACTTGGTTGGTTTATTTATTCATGGCTCTGGTCTGACCTTATTTAAATTTGCTAGCATTTGGTCTTCATATTTTCAAGTTATAGGTTTATTAGAACCCCCTAGAATGAGTTATGCCTACATTTTATAGTTTAATCCCAATTTTGGATTTTACTAGCATTTGGTCTATAAAAAGTGTTGAGTGTTGAGCCCTTTAGGGCTATCACATGACCATAGGAAAAATATTTGGGGGCTTAAAGAGCTCCAAGGATGTGGGGGGTGTAATTTTCATGTTCTCCACATGTGAGTGAAATATTCCTTGTATTCTTAATTTATATTTATTCCATATTTTGTGAAATTAGTTGTTAGATATTTATTTCCATATGACTGCCTCTTTTATTGGAAGTGGGTCTATCTTCCTTATTTTTAAGGAGATTGGTTATTTCTTGGAATATGTTATACCTTCCTTGTTATGTAGAGTTGGTTGAGATCACATGTTTCTGGGAAAATGTGCCCTTAGAAGGTGGAGAGATTAATATAGCATGTTCCTTTTTGGGAGAGCTTTTAGATAAGAGTGATGAGGTGGAGGAGGTTTATCACATGTTGGATAATGCTTGTCTTGGATAAACATTGAACATTTCTCCTCCTTTTATGGATTTTATTCATTTTACTATATATATTGGGTGTGGTGTGGCATTTAGAGGATGATGGTTTAGTTTTAAGGTGTAGCTTTGAGGATCAGATTCAATGTGTAGGTGTTTTGTAAAGGGTAGGTGTTCATTATAGGGTGTGATTTAGTAACTTTTGAGATACAACATTGTGCAGATGTAGGTGAAATTGTAACTTTTTATTCAACACTTTCTATAGGAGATTTTTTCTATCTCTATGAGAGTTCATTATAAAGATATGGTTTATGGTAATAGTAGATTTAGATTTAACTATTTTTATTGCCAACAAAAAATTAAGTCAAATTAATTTTGATCATCATAAAAGCCTTGCTCAAAAAACCCTAGCATAAGCTCTTTTAGACCAAATTCAAAATTGATAGGAACAAATTACATGGGAACTAATGCAGGAGCATCTGCAATGGCTACCTGAAGACATAGTCATGTTTAAATTCAAATTTCAAATTATTGTATTTTGCCTCCAAATTGATGTCTTAGAGGAGGAGTAATTGTAAATGTAAATATTTAAAAAAATAAAAGGGGTGAAAGTGGGAATCTCCACATTGGGAGTTTGTTGAGTAGAAGTAGAGGAGATGGTTAAACGATTTCAACCATAAGATATTAGTTGAGATTATCTCTCAACTTAGATAATTGTTTAGAAAAATTCTCCTTAATATTTTCAAAGCCCAAGTTGGGCGTAGGAGAGAAGAGACTCCAAAAAGGAAGAGTAATATATGTATTACATTGGATTTCATAAAAGATGGGAGTCAAAGAGGAAAAATAGGGGAGGATCTCCTTGGGAAAAGGAAGTTGATTTGGAGGAGGATCTCCAAGAGGGAGAAGAGGAGTCACAAAGGCCATTCGGCCTGTATCATCTTGTTTGACTGTGGTGACAGAAAAAAAAACTAAGTTTTGGATTGCGAAATATTAAGGATGCTGAGTCTTGAGAGAGCTGAGATCAAGAGTAATGGATCATGGTGGAGTAATAGACAAAGCAGCTGGTGAAGATTGATGAGACAGCCATTGATGTGAAGTTGGAGGTGAAGAAAGAACCCAAGATGACTACTATAGAAGAGAAAAATGTGGATGCCAAGCCTACCGTGGAGTCGACTGTCAATCCCGTAATAGAAAAATATGAAGGTGACCAAGATGGTAATGAACATATTTGCATTTATATGGTATGCAACTGTCAAACAAGCAAAGAAGCTTTAACTAAATGGAAGGAGGCAAAGGTGAAAGAGAATAAATGTGGAGTTTACTCATCAAGATGTTGTGAATGCTTTTAGGTGTCTTCAACAATGAGATGTTGTATTTGGTGTGAAAGGAGTGCAAAAGTTACATTTGTAGAGACTTCCATCAGGGCTGATGAGGAGACCATGTTACAGGTGAAGACTATAATTCTTGATTTATTGCAAGAATCTTGGGATGAAGAGTGTGTTAAATAGGAGACAGACTTCACTATATTTTTGTTGATAATGGGCTTCTGAGGTACAAGGAAAGAGAGCACATTCTAGCCACATTTGAAAGTGATCTTCATTTGCCAGTCAGTTGCGTTGATGTAACAAATCAGTTTTTTAGTAAGCTAAAAGGTGTAACTGATCCTAAAAGAAAGCAAAAAATTACTGGAGGGGAATTCGTCCACATCTTTGATGAGTTCTCTTTAAAGCTGGAAATTAAATTGGGAATGAAGCCTAAAGTCATGGTCCAGAGTACTCTTTATCCAAACATAATTGAATCATGTCCTACAATTGGTCGTTTAGGAAATTTCAAGAAGTTTTAGTGTGATCCTGTATCATCAGGTTTGTTCACCTTTTTTTTGGCAACCCGAGATGGAATGCAGGCAAGCAGAAGCCAATAAAAGTCTATGGTGAAGTATAGTTTGGTTTGTGGGATCACTGCTATAATTAGAATGGCTGAGTTAAGTAGCTCTAAACAATAGAAAGAGGTACATTTGTTTCCAAATTATGATGCTTCCCCTATTTTGCAATTTGAAGTTCAATATACTGTAGTCATTCCATATTATATCAGGTAGTAATTGAAGCTCTGAGGATTCTCAAAATCTCAAGTAATGAATATGTTAGTGGATTATGGGTGGACTTATAGGTGTTCTGCTTGTAGTTATCATGTTGATTGTTTACTATAAGATTTCCCAATGATAGTTATTGAGATTCTTAACTGGTGCTTGTGGTGGACTAGCTAAAGCATGATGACATTGCATCATTTTTGGTATCAGAGCTTGAAGCTCCTGGGATCTGCTGAAGGAAAGGTATGAGAAACTTTGTTATTTGATTTGAGGATATTGTATTTGAGATTGAGAAGTAAATAGGTGAAAAAGGAAGGTTTAAAGCCATTAAGTCTTAAGAAGAGAAGAAGCCAAGAAAGGCTTAGTGAAGGTCCAAGAAGAAGCTTGGATAGTTTGCCAAAAGACTAAGGTGAAATAGACTTAAGTGAGGTAAAGGATGAAGTTTGAAAAAAGTAAGGGAGCAAGTGAATGCTCAAGAGGAAGATCCAAAGCAAGGTAAGCTTGGATTTGTGATTTGTGTTTGTTAAAGTGTTGTATAAAGAGTTGCTGCAAGATTGAGAAAAGGGATCAAAAGACTAGGATGCAAAAGGCCTAGGTGAGATCAAGGAGATTGTCAATAGACCAGTCAAGGAGAAAAGGCTTGGGTGAGACAAGGGATCAAGAGACCAAGGTGGAAAAGACTTAGGTGAGGATCTTAGAGATGGAAGCATTGTTGAAGGCACTACAGAGTAGCAAGGTACATGAGGGCACCAAGAAGAAAGCAAGCAGCAAAGGTATGACTAGTATTGAAATTGATAAAGAGATTGCTAGTTTAAAGAAAGATTTAGCTAAAATTAAAAGCATGTTTGAGTCTGGAATGCAATCAAATGAGAAAGCATGGGTATGGCCAATGAGGAAAAGATTGAAGTGGCCAATAGATCTCCTAGTGAAGAGGAGAAGAAGGCAAAATGAGATTTCCATGAAGAGATAAGTCCATAGAGGCTTGAAGAAGGTAAGTAGGTTGCCAAGTGAGCAGCAAGAGGAAGAAGTTGAGAAGAAGGTTCTCATTGAGGAGAACAAGAGAGAAGAGAGAAAATATGAAGTGCCAGGAAGAGCACTTGAGAAGATGAGAGTGTTGATGAAGAGAGCACTCATAGGGACCTTGTGGTCTCTTGTTTTTATTTCTAATATTGTCTTTGCATGGGTAAGTGCAGGTATGAGCAGCCTTGTGAAGGTCAAGAGAAGGGCCTTAGAGAGTGAAGATATTGGTGCAAGAGAAGACACTAAGTACACAATTGAATGTGTAGGAAAGAGAAGTGAATTTGATGTTGTTGATAAAGAAGAAGAGATGCATTGGTTAATGCATGAGGAAGGTGTTGAAGAACCCATACAAGTAAGAGAAGAGGTAGAAGATGAAGCTAAATTCCATGATGCCATTGAAGGCCAAGAAGAAGAAAGAGAGCAGCCAAGCATAAAGGAAGAAGAAAGCACAAATAATCAAGAAGTTATGCAAGTCAAAGAATCAATGGAGCAGCCCATTAAGGAGGTAAAGGTGAGTTCAAAAACTGATTTGTCTTATAAGCATGACATTGTTGATATACATGTTAAAGAAGCAAAGAGAAAAGTGAAGTTTTCAATTAACCATGGATATGTGATGCCTAAATGGTGGAAGAAGCAAACTCCCAAGCAACAAGAAGTGTTGGTACAAGAGCAAGGATGCAGAATGCCTACATGGTTTGAGAAGACAAATGATAAGAAGGAGAAACAAGTATGGGTGCCTAAGAAGGCAAAAAGTGAAGATATGAGTGTTGAGGTAACAACACCAAGAACTCAATGGAGGAAGGTGAAGGATGACACAAGTACATGGAAAGGTAAGTCAATTGCTTGCAATGAATGGGATAATGATGTTTTTGTATCATTTAATGATATGTTTATGGAAAATGAGGTATGGAAATTGTCTATGAAGACTAATATTTAGCAAGGAGAGAGTTCCAAGAGGATGGATGATGAAAGTGGAGATGTGAACTCAGTTCACATGTTTGAAATGAACAAGGAGAGACAAGGTAATAGTACTCATATTGTTTTTGATAAGTATATTGATGATGATGAAGAAGCTGATTTGTATGAAGAAACTATAAAGTGGATGAATGTACTTATAGAAGATGAAAGACAATCTGGTCCTAAGTTTGATATAGGACATGAAGATTTGGATGAGCTTGTGTTGAGTGAAGAGTTGAAGAGGATAGAAGAGTTTTTGAATCCTCCAAAAGAGTTGTGTAGAGGCACATATCAACATGGTGGCACCATTGATCAGATGGAAAATGAATTGAGGCAAGAACAAAGAAAGATGGTGAGGGTAGATTTGGACAAAGAACAACATGAAGACAATCAAGGGGCTTCATGGCCTCAATGTTTTTCTACTAAGGTTGATTTTGATGTTTTCAATGCAGGTATGGAAGATGAAAACTTTGGAGACACATATGAAAATGAAGAAGCATGGAAGCAAGAGATGATGGCTGAGAAAGAGATGAGGAGAAGAACATACCAGAAGAAGAAGAAAAGCAAAATGAAGAATAAAGACTACCAAAGACAAGCATTGGTATTAGAAACAAGATCTTGGGATCTAGGGATAGAATGAAGACTAATGCATTGAGGAGCTATCTCATTTGAACTAAGGTTCAAATTGTTTCTAAAGGGAGAGTATGATGCAGGAGCATCTGCAATGGCTACCTGAAGACATAGTCATGTTTAAATTTGAATTTAAAATTATTGTATTCTGCCTCCAAATTGATGTCTTAGAGGAGGAGTAATTGTAAATGTAAATATTAAAAAAAATAAAAGGGGTGAAAGTGGGAATCTCCATGTTGGGAGTTTGTTGAGTAGAAGTAGAGGAGATGGTTGAACGATTTCAACCATAAGATATTAGTTGAGATTATCTCTCAACTTAGATAATTGTTTAGAAAAATTCTCCTTACTATTTTCAAAGCCTAAGTTGGGCGTAGGAGAGAAGAGACTCCAAAAAGGAAGAGTAATATATGTATTACGTTGGAATTCATAAAATATGGGAGTCAAAGAGGAAAAATAGGGGAGGATCTCCTTGGGAAAAGGAAGCTGATTTGGAGGAGGATCTCCAGGAGGGAGAAGAGCTGTCACGAAGGCCATTCAGCTTGTATCATCTTGTTTGATTGTGGTGACAGAAAAAAAAACTAAGTTTTGGGTTGCAGAATATTAAGGACACCGAGTCTTGAGAGAGCCGAGATCAAGAGTAATGGATTACGGTGGAGTAATAGACAAAGTAGCTGGTGAAGATTGACGAGATAGCCATCGATGTGAAGTTGGAGGCAAAGAAAGAACCCCAGATGACTACTATAGAAGAGCAAAATGTGGATGCCAAGCCTGCCATGGAGTCGACTGTCGATCTCGTAATAGCGAAATATGAAGGTGACCAAGATGGTAATGAATGTATTTGCATTTATATGGTATGCAAATATCAAACAAGCAAAGAGGCTTTAACTAAATGGAAAGAGGTAGAGGTGAAAGAGAAGAAATGTGGAGTTTACTCATCAAGATGCTATGAATTCTTTCAGGCCTCTTCAATAATGAGATGCTATATTTGGTGTGAAAGGAGTGCAAAAGTTGCATTTGCAGAGACTTCCATCAGGGCCGATGAGGAGACCATGTTACAGGTGAAGATTGTAATTCTTGATTTATTTCCAGAATCTTGGGATGAAGAGCATGTTAAATAGGAGACAGCTTCACTTTATTTTTGTTGATAATGGGCTTCTGAGGTATAAGGAAAGAGAGTGCATTCTGGCCACATTTGAAAGTGATCTTCATTTGCCAGTTACTTGTGTTGATGCAACAAATTAGTTTCTTAGTAAGCTGAAAGGTGTAACTGATCCTGAAAGAAAGCGTAAAATTATTGGAGGGGAATTCATCCACATCTTCGATGAATTCTCTTTAAAGCTAGAAATTAAATTGGGAATGAAGCCTAAAGTCGTGGTCCAGAGTACTCTTTATCCAGACGTAATTGAATCATGTCCTACAATTGGTCATTTAGGAAATTTCAAGAAGTTCCAGTGTGATCCTATATCATCAGGTCTATTCACCTTTTTTTTGGCAACCCGAGATGGAACACAGGCAAGCAAAAGCCAATAAAAGTCTACGGTGAAGTGTAGTTTGGTTTGTGGGATCGCTGCTATAATCAGAATGGCTGAGTTAAGTAACTCTAAACAATAGAAAGAGGTACATTTGTTTCCAAATTCTAATGCTTCCCCTATTTTGCAATTTGAAGTTTAATATACTGTAGTCATTCCATATTTTATTAGGTAGCAATTAAAGCTATGAGGATTCTCAAAATCTCAAGTAATGAATATGTTAGTGGATTATGGGTGGAATTATAGGTGTTTTGCTTGTAGTTATCATGTTCATTATTTACTATAAGATTTCCCACTGATAGTTATTGAGATTCTTAACTGGTGCTTGTGGTGGACTGGCTAAAGCATGATGACATTGCATCAGGAACACTTTAAAATATCCATATACTTAGTTCAATTTTTATACTAATTTTTAGTCATTGTTATTAAGATGATCAAACCTTAATTTAAAAATTATATGCTTGGTCCCCTTTATGTCCTGAGCCTCATCATTCCCTTTTATATTAAGCATGGTCTAACTTTATTATATGCATGGACATTTTGTTATAAACTTAAAATAAAATCTTAATCTAAATGTGTTTTTCATGTTTATTAACATAATTAAAACCTTAGTATTAATATTTTATCCTAAATTCCATATGTCTTTGAATCTTAACTTAAACCTTGTGCTTGTTTGCAGGATCAATGAACTATGTTACTTAGGCAAAGTTGACCAGATGGTGTGAGATGGGCCCAATGAGTCAAGAATCCTACTCAAAACCAATCTCATTAAATCCTAGGGATCAAGATTAATTCCACACATTTGATTAGATGCCAAAGATATAATTTCAAGAGATCTAAGGGTCTCATTTATTATGACATAGTCCTAGGCAAGGTTTTTACCCTAAGGTTTTAATTGTATTTATTAATGTAATAAAACCTTAGGATAAAGACTTATGTTATGACTTTTATTATTCAAAGGATCATTTTCATATGTTGAAATCTTTTTTTAAAGACCTTAATGTAAATCTTAATTCATATTTGTTAATACAAATAAAAATAGTAGTCTATAACTTTGCTCTAATTTCTATATTCCTGAGCTTACTTACTTTTTATGATTGTAGGACAGAATAAATTGATAAATGACAAGTGTTAATCTCACAAGAAGTCAATTCCATTTGATGGTCACATAGACATATTTGACAATAGTACAAATGTCAAAATTAGGTCCAAAAAATAAATGATGTGAGATTAAGTTGTGACAGTCACAAAAATGTCATTGACGATCATGCAAACATCAAAATTAGGCTCAACAATAAAATCACATGGGATTAAATTATGATGATCATGTAGATGTCATTGATGGTCTTGAGGAAATCATTGGCAGTCATGTGAATGTCAAATTTAACCTCATAAAATCATTTATTTAAAGTCTAAGCACCTTTTAAAGATTAATGGCCTATGTTGATTTGTACCCACTGGATCTGATAGTGTAAGACTAATGAAGACTTAAAAATAGAGCTTAGAAGGCCCATGGGACTACCAAGTGGTATGACCTTAGGGCCAAGCACAAATAATGACCAATGGTATTCAACTCTCAGGATTAAGATCAATGAACCATGTTGATCCAAGTAAAGAGATCAGATGGTGTGAGATAAAATAAAGATTTCAAAATAAAATGGTCTATTTTTTAAACATTAATGAGAAAGTATGCCATGAAAATTCCACGTAGATGCTATGATGATGCTACGTGGGTAGAAAGTGATAAAACAAAAGATTTTATGGGGTATAAAAGGCAAAAGTATAAATATAAGGATCTGAATGAAATATAAGACACAAATATCACTTAAGTTAAAAAAATTCATCATTAAAGCTCTAAAAAGACCTAAAAAAAATCCTTAACATCTATAAATTCCCTAATTCAATCTAGAATCAATCAAAATCAAGTCTAGAAGATTGAATCATCACCTGAGTAAGTGTAAATTGATCCAAAATTGAATTGTAGGCCACTAAGGAGTAATTTATGAAAATCACAGTCATGGTAGCCCAAAAAAAATATAGAGAAGATATAAATCCCTATCTAACCAAATATTTAGAGGGAAGGATCTTCAAGGACATGGAATTTAATGTGATGTCTTTAAACATAGGAGATAATAACTATCTAAGTTATTCTAGGTCATTGAAGAGATATCAGCCATTACAAGAGAAGATGAAAGGAACACATCAATTAGGAGGAGGTAATATGAATTAGTTATCATTAATATGATAATCCTTCATTATGTTGTAACCAAACTAGAGGTACTACATTTCATTGACGTCCTCTCTCATATTTTCAAGGATTATAAAATTGATCAGAGTATGTTAATTCATGAGAATAGATTTAGGAAGGTTGCTTATATTTTTAATATAGCATTTGAAAATTATTATAAGTTCCTAAACCCTAGGTAGATGTATCCATAATTAAAAATTGGGCCAAGAAGAATTACTTAAAGACCATTTTTACCCCATGGTTATATTCTAGAAACTAGGTATTTTATGATCTCAGTGGTAACATTCCAATTTGGTGATTTAGGGCATGGATTAGGATGATTATGACATTAATGTATTGATAGTGTGGTAAACCCTCCACCATCTATGTTGACAAAATATGAGTCCCTTTTATGTATTTCATGGTTGAGAAAAAACTCACTCCCCCTTTAGGAGAAATGATTAACACTTGCTTGAAGAGGCAATTCTCTGCTATCAAAAAGAAAATTAGTAACTAATTATGCATGATGTTGTACCTTTTGGATTACTTGCTTGCCACAACCAATATCCTCACCCTCAAATAATGGTCACCTGATGGGAAAAAAAAGGTGTCCCAATACTAATCAAAATTGCATATATTTAAATATAGAGACCATATACAATTCATATGTGATTAGATCTATCTAACCTTGATTGAGGCCATCACATGAATTACCATTATGAGAGTTAACCCTATGATTACAAAATATGTTAAATCCATAGGAGATATATGAATCTATCCATATTAAACTATAATTAGGATTGAGGGGTATAATACACCCTACTCAGATTACTAGTCCATGTGCCAATCAAGTTGGCAAAGAAAGAAGTGGACTTTTAGATATGCAATGGTATAGATGGTTTATATAGAACCAAGAGGAAGGGAATACTCCACATCTTCTCCTTAAACATTGGTAGGATTGTGTTTCAAAAATGGGATAATATTGAGGTTTCTTCCAAGCACATGACCTCTTACAGATTACAACATGATGAATTAAGACATTAGGACCCCAATGAGAAGGTGGTAAAACATATGAAAGCAAAAGGGACCAATATGACATATTAGCATCAACTTAGCCCTTATGAACCAATGTATATAGGAATTATTTATTCAATAAAGTCCTAGAAAGGTTGAAGAAATAGAACATTAAACTAAAGGCTAGATTGCTAAGGGAACAAAAGGAAAATGATGATATATGGTAGATGGGACCTAGGTAGTACCATTTTCTAGGAGTTTCATCTTCTAGACCTTCTCTAGCTCATCCACAAATAGAGATACATAGGATTGAAGTACATATTGAGCAAAGACTAGAGGAAAGAAGACCTAGTGAGATGGCATCACTTAAAACCCAACTTGAATAATCAAGATCATAAATTGAATAAATTGACATAATAACATTGGATCCTGAAGAAATATTGGAAGATGCCCTAAAGGAATTAGCTAGTGCCTATCAATCAGATGAGGAATATGTCTAAGTATAATCATATAAAATGTCTAAATTGGTAGTTTGAGTGTGGATTATGACACCCAATCCATTGGTCCTTCTTTCATGATTTTTTGACCCTTATAGACACCTTTTTCTCATTGCCAGTCATTTGAAACCTTCTAAACCCTAATTCTAACTCAGTCAAAATCTATTTCCTAGGACAATCCTATCCCCCTATGTCCTGAACCTGTAGGATAGGATCACCATACCTAGACTATAGCGTCAGACCTTAGGGTGTCTTATTTTTAATGATATTAGCTATTTGTACTTTGAGCCCCAATGATCATTTTCATTTGATTCTTATCCTTCATTATGTCAACCTAGTGTGAATACATCTAACCCATGACCAATAATTCCTTATAAAATCCTATCCAAAATTCATTTACAAAAGGAAGTGACAAATATTACAAAGAAAGTAAGAATACAAGTAAACGACTAAGGAAAACCTCCATACTCTCTACATATACTCACCCAACATAGTTGTAAACATATTAAAACTCTCATACCAATCCCTAACCACCTTGAACACTCTCAATTTGACATTATTACATCTGCATCATACTATTACACAAAGCACATTAGGTGGGAGAACTACATATGGCTTGATCCCTTTTTATAGTATTGATATGTAGGTAGCATTCCAACACAAGTGGTGTGGATCACACATTTGGTGCATCTTAAACACACTAACCCCCCTTATTTAAGTGATTCAAATCTTATTTATCAAGTATAATGGAGGATTAGTGTTTGAATATTAAATCATCTCTATAGAGAGCTCTATTGAAATTCAACACTCAAGATATCACAAGCAAGATCACACAAAAACATCATAAATAACCTAAAAATTTAGGTCTCTGTGACCAATTTAGACAACAAAGTAGGAGTGGGTAATAGTGTTAACCCTAAAGTGTCTTACTTTTGGTGCTCCTACCCTTTCATTGAAATAAAGCCAGATCTAGGTTCATGACACTGTCTAAGTCCTGTATAGCTAGTATTAGCCTATGTTTCATCTGTCTTAGTCCAATTTCATGTTAAGTTATATTTCTCCTAATTTATTACTATTTTTATAAAGGTAAAAAAGAAAAATAAATTATACAAATTAGGATTGTAATTATCTCTATATTTTACACTGATTTATTAATCCAAACCCTTAACTAAAATAGGAATAAAAATCCATTATTCCTAAAATAGTTAAATCATTTAGTGAACCTGACTTACTTCATTTACATAAAAAAACCCTAAAAACCCTAGGGAAAATTCCTTGCTAATTTTTCCAGTATTTTATTATTTTTCTTGCATATTTAAATCAAGATTTTACATTTAATTTTTAAAGTTTATGATAGTAATTTTTAAAATTATTTATTTCAAACACTAGTTGAATATACTAGGTCCCTTTGCTTGTTGAGGTATCACCTTACATATTTCACATAAAATTACAAATGGATCTTACTTATTTCAAAACATTTCTTCAAAATAATGAGTTTATACTTGGTCTTATCATGTATATGAATGATGAAGTTTACTATATGTTAATGCAAAGATTCATTCTTTTATTTTCATTCTTAATTTTTATATTATGGGATGATATTATCAAATTAATTGATAAAAATGTTAAGATACCTCTTGCCTCACCTCCTTTAGAGCCTCTATCCCATGCCAAGTCATGTTACATCATCTATTTTACTCTTCCCCATGTCACTACCCATCACCAAAGAGCCTAGTTGACACGCTTTGTCACTCTACCACCTTGACATGTAGATTATTTATGATATTCTCTCATATATACTAATAGTCCTATATGGATATTATATAATGTGGTTAGAGTTGTTAGTCAACATGCCACCATGCCTGCCCTATCTAGTCAGAAACCCCACAACCCTCATACTCCTTCCCATTCTAATCCCAACCCACCTACACAAGTAGATATTCATAAGACATGATATTTTTGATTAGTTAGAAAACACACTCGATAATATTTCCATGTTAGAACTACTCTATAAGGAAAACATGTTCAAGGGCATTATTTTTTAGGCACTAACTCAAACTTCTATGCCGATAAATTTAGAGCCTTCTTATTTTACATTAGTGGTCAACACATTAAAAACTATATAATATGTTATTTACTTTGATCATGAGGATATGCCTTCTCAGATAATTATTTATCATAATCTACCACTATTCATATAAGCTCAAGTCAAAACTAGTGCAGTTAAGAGAATTCTAGTTGATAGTGGTTCTCAACTTAATATATGTAATATTACATTATTATAGACCATGGGTGTAGATATAACATCCATGAAAAAGTCATATAATAGCATTATAGGGTTTGATGATATACCATGACAAACATTAGGCACCATTGATTTGTATATCATGGTAGGGCCCAAAACTATCTCTACATAATTCCAAGTCATGTCAGTGATAGAATAATTTAATGTGAACATTTTATTAATATGTGGAGAATTAAGAAAAATATTGTAAGTGAGATATTATCTCACATAGATTGTATAGGGAGAGAGATATTAGGGGAGTTGAGAGATTCTATGAAGAGTGTAAGATAGTAAGTTGTTATAACAACTTACCTATCTTCTAGGTGTATGGTTATATGAGGATATTATATATGTAAAACATTAAAATGAATAAATTATGTTGATTTGACCAAATACTTTGTAATTTTTCACTTTGAGATTCAACTCTTCATTATTGTAAATGGGGTAATTCCCAAAAATTGTATCAAAACATGTATCTAGCCTCTTTGTGCATAGTGCTTCATCCATTCATTATTTAATCACAAAAACACTATGGTGATACTATGTAGACCATGAGAAAATTCCATCACTATGTTTGTTCAACCTTATTGCATATTACCACTAGTTTAGTAGTGTAGACCACATGTAACCCCATTGGCCTCACCATTTACTTACATTTTTCTTCTCTTTCCATTTTGTTCACCTCTATCTACTATTTTCACACCATTTTATATATATTATTATTTTTTTCTTTGTGTATATTTTTTTCTTATGTACTATTTGTTTTCAAAAAAATCTAAAAAAAATAGGAAAATATTTGATAAAATCCATACCATAGTCAGATCGATCCAATATCAAGGATTGAACATTTTGTAGAAGATTGAAGGACTTATAGATCTCTTCTTGATAAAGATAAAATTATATTGATAAGGTATAGGATTTAGTACTTTGTGATCTATATTGGTCTCACCCATCTCAGATTAACCAATCTTAAATACTTGTTGCATTTGATATCATATCTCAAGTTCCTCTCTATTGTAGATTCAAATATTCTTAGTGTGGCCTTAGGATGTGACAATCAAGATCAACACTTCATTAAACATCATGATGACCATTACAGCTTAGTGACTCAATAATGGTGGACACATGGCTTCCTCTTTGCATTCTTTGACTGGAGCTTAGCTTCATGTAATGTGGCCTAGATTGTATCTCACTTGTCAAACCTTAATCTCTATGATGGCTAAAAAAATCCATGCTTTATAGATCTAGGACTATCAATGCACTTAGATTCCATAAAGATTTGGCTCGATAGATTAATCCATGGATATTAGAATTGAAGAAGGTTTTTCTCCTTAAAACTTAGATCACTACTCCTTCTCCTTTGGCTTATAGCCCATGACTCCTTGTTTGGTTACCACATTCATCCTTATGAAAGATAATGATTAAACAAGCCTAGATATGTGGAGTAAATAGACTAGATATTATGCCACTAGAAAATCTAAGGCAGTGGATGAGGGATCTAAAGCCCTTTTTTTAGTTTTTGATTTCTTTTTTAAGTTCTATTTTATTTTTTAGTTACTAGTTATAGTCTTAGTTATTAAGATTTTTTAAAGTCTTAAAAATATCATGGTATTGCTTAGTTTAAGGTCGATTTTTGTTTGTTTATGTTTTAGGTTATTTTTTATATTTATGTTTGTCTATCATTTTCCATATTATAATGTCTTAGTGAGTATTTTAATATTTATTTATGTGGTTAGTTATTTAAATGTTTTCTTTGTCGATAATAGTTAACTATCAATTCTTTTTATTATTTTATGGTTGTTTTTTAATTTGATTGTTTTAGGATTATAAGTATACTATCATTTTTTTCATAAGTCTAGTATTATCAATATTGTCTTTAGTGTCTAATATTATATTGAAGTCAAAAATCAGAAGCATCAAAGTTTTAGGGTTATTGTCAAGAGTTTTCAATGTAATAATTTCTATAACATATGTATTATCAGTTGTAACCAACTCCTTAAGTTCACATTAGGGGAGGGAATGATATAATAATTTAATGTGAAAATTTTATTAATATGTGGATCATTAGGAAAAATATTGTGAGATATTATCTCACGTAGATTGTATAGGGAGAGAGATATTAGGGGAGTTGAGAGATTCTAGGAAGAGTGTCAGATTGTAAGATGTTAGAACAACTTACCTATCTTCTAGGTGTATGATTATAAGAGGATATTATATATGTAAAACATTAAAATAAATAAATTATGTTGATTCGACCAAATACTTTGTGATTCTACATTTTGAGATTTGGCTCTTCACTACTATAAATGGGGTAATTCCCAATGTCCATGTCATCTTTATTATAAAATTTTACTTGGATGACCTTGGATACATGTTATGGGGGTAGTTCCTCCACTCTTCATTGATGTGTTAAGCTTATTCATTAAGATACCTATACACATGCCCAACAGATAAGCAACCATTCAAATATTATATAATTACAAAGTCATCTTCAACTATTTTTCTACATAGGAAACCTCATATCATAGTCTAGTGACCACCTCATCACATTTATCTTGACTAGATAAATAAATATGATGTTGGAGAGAATATTATATCTCACATTCCTCCAATTATAGTTATTTCCTTAGCTCTATATTCTTAGCTAGTTATAATAGCTTTAGCCATTCCAGCTACTCCATTAGTCATAGTTCCTACACCTATTACAATTACACAATCACTAACACTAGTTCTAGTAGTACTAGTTGATTCTACAGATATAGCTCCTCTAGTAGTCATAGTTACTTCATCAATTATATATACTCTCATAGAACCATATTTTATTACCATAGTTGATAAGACTCCCATATCATAATTACCCCTTGTGGTAAATTCTTAGTTACCATATGTGTATGATATTCATATAGATTCCCAAGCTAATTTAGATGATGATACGACACCCACACTCACATATGACTATTATTTTGGATTGATATTTACAATAATTGGCTTAAGAGAGTACTAAGATGGCTCTAGATCCCTCATGACACATCTTGCATCACTCTTAGCATCTTACACCACACTCTCAGGATATATTACACTTTAACGACCATAAATAGATCACTTGGCACAAATAATTCACATGGTTACCTCTATATATATAGAGATATTCATTAAAATTTAGGTGAGAAGCACACAACATCAAACATAAATTATGCTAAAGATGTTACTTGATTGTGGATTAATAACACTACCTATAATATGACATAGATCTATTAGCAGGTTATCATGGTAAGATGGTCACCCATTTTGTCTCTTTCATATAATCACAAGACATGACACTAACTCATGTACATATTTATAACAAAGATTAAATAAATTATTGGTTCAAGGTAATATTCAAATTACATCACCACAAACACTAGCTTCACCAGTTCAACTAAAGATATCTACTACCAAAGCTAAACATCCTAGAGGAGAATCAACATCTTCACGACTAGAGAAACCATTAGTTTTCCTTCGATAGAATGACACCATCATGAATGATAGATATCCACCTACACAAAGATCATAGATCTTATTGGCACTTGAAGAGATAGCCACCATGTATATAGAGTTTGTGGCATATGATGATACTTATGGTGATGTTCTTGAGGCATTTGATGATGGCCTTGATCCCTTCCTCCATATCCATCCCTAGTGGGCTCCATCCTTGAACCCTTTACCCCTTTTAGCTTAGTCTTTTACATCATTTATATACATATTATTTATTTATATTCTTGTACATAGTTTCCTTTCATCTTACTTATATATAATTTTTCAAATTATAAGTATATAGCTTCTTTTCAATTACTTGTACATAGTTTCTTTATACTTTCTTGTACATATTTTCCTCTTCATTGATTGTACATAGCTTATTTCAAAAATACCAAAAATAATACAAAATGTCAAAATAAAAAAACATTAAAATAACTTAAAACACTAAAAAAACTTTTCAACTATATGCATTATCCATGTTTTACATTTCTACTACCATGATAGACTTACCATTTTCTATTCTATGTTATTATTTGTTGATTTATCTACACTACCATGATTCACTTGATCTTCTTTAAGTGTATGTAGTGACACCAAATCCTTGATTGATTCACACTACCCATTGAGGGGGAATCATAATTCTACATTTGAGATGTACATCAATATATCTACCCACTAGAGGCATGTTCTACACTACACCATCCAAGCTATGTCATTATTACACTGCACACTATAGTTATCATGATGATATACATTACTTACTAGCTTACATAGATTATTCTATTGACACTCACTAGTATATAACATGTGTATTTCTTAGCATCTACCTAGTCTTGTACTACATGTTTTGAATACTTTCAATTCTTGCTTTGATTAGTTATATTTGTTAGTGTTTCTATCACTTGCATGCCTTCCTTCCTTTCTTTATGTAGCTAGATGTGTTTGCTTTTCTCAATTCTTGTTTTGTCTCTCATGTGTGCCTTAGGAAATTTTCCAATATCTTTTTCTCATACTCTTTTATGTGCTTGTGGCCTTCATTCCAACCTTGTTTGTCTTCAATTGTATATTTATGTAGCATTTAAACATGCCTTATATGCTTGATTTCCTAGTTTGAGTGACATGTGCCCATGTCCCTTGTTTTCTTAGACCCTTGGCCACTTTTATATGCTTCTTGATTCTTGCCTTGTGTGCATTTTTTCTTGTTTTATTATCAATTGTTTGTAATTCCATGATCTACATTATGAATTATCTTAATTTCTTGGATTTCATGATGGACATCATGCTCCATCCCTCTTTGGAAATTGACAACTAAAAACTAACATTCCTAGTTTCAATTGAGTATATTATACATGATATTACATTGTTACATCTATCTAGGCATACCCCTATTGATTTAACCATCTCTAATATAAAATATGATATATCTTGAGACATATTTTGGATTATCATTACTATATCATTTATTTCATAGCATCACATACTTATAGGGATATGTATTTTGAGGGTAGTCATTGTAGGGTCTTCATTCCTACCCTCATAAGAGGGGATAATAAAAAGTGGATTTATCACAAAGATCATATCCTTCTACCATTCAAAAACCCATTTTTAGAACACTCATATCAATAACCAAAATCCAAACTAGGCAAAATAGACTAGGAAAATAGTGATGAACATAAAATAGTGATAAAAAATAGCAAAGGATAGGAGCACCATAATTGGACTATAGCATCGAACAACAAAGTGTCTTATTTTTGGTGCTCCTATCCAAACAACAAAAAATCCATATTTATAAAAATAGATAGAAAGGTAAGTTTAGTTATAGTTTTATTAGTTACTTTTTAGTTTAGATTAGGTAGTTTCAGTATAGTTTTTTCTGAAACAATCTAGACATATGGGCATCATGAATGGCATGATGGATCTCACTTCCAATTTTAGATTGGTTAGTTAGTATAACATATAGATTAGAATCCATGTTATAAAGAAAAGTGATTAGGGGCAATGTGTATGGCACATTTGCCTTCTTTTCTTTTCAATTCATTGCATGACCCATGTATTCCTAGCAGTTACATGTTTTATTCCATCTATAGGTGGTTGGTAACATTTTGGAGTGGATTTCATATAAGCCTAGTTCTTAGTTTCAGAGTGGCTTTCATATAAGCCTAATCTCCACCTTTTGAAGTGGACAAGATTGGCCTAGTTCTTAGTACACATTTAGGTATCCACACCACATTATTAGATTACAAATAATTCATGGGTTTTAGGATCCATCTCATATGACACACATTCATATTGGTATTAGTTTATATCCTCATTTAGTGGGAAATGATAGAGCCAAAGGTATATCTAGCCTTTGTATTCTTGAGCCACCTACTTAGAGGGATTGGACACATAATCCAAACATCAATTAACACATGCATGATCACATAACTTCTCTTAGTGGGTGATGATGGAGCCAAAGGGAAAAAATTTATATTATTGACCCATCCTAAATGAATTGATCACTTAGTTGTATTTTAAATATTACTCTTGGTACAACACATACCCAATATCTCTCAACATCATAATAGATTTTGTATTGGTTCATGTACCTAATGAAGTTTATTCATTTTTTTTTCTTCCTCTATATCTTACCCAACTTTTATACATTTTTATTTTATACATAGCATGTCTATTAATAACTAATCTACTCTTGGTTTTCTTTTGCAAATTCATACTTCATGATGTGCTCTCTCTATGCACACTCAATATCACACATCTTCATGGGCTTTGCCCTTTTAAGTAAGTTTAGGTATGCTTTCTAGTTTTATTTTATCTAAGTATTTCACTTTGCTACATCATTAGAATAAAAGGGGAGAAAATGTAGTCATATAAAATGTCCAAATTTGTAGTTTTAGTGTGGCTTGTGACACCCAATCCATTGGTCCTTCTTGTATGCTCTTATGACCCTTCTAGACACCTTTGTTCTCATTTTTAGTCATTCATAAAATTTTGAACCCTAATTCTAGCTCATACAGACTCTATTTCCCAAACCAATCCTATCCCCTAGGTCTTAAACCTATAAAACATGAATGTCATACCTAGATTAGAGCACTAGACCCTAAGGTGTCTCATTTTTGGTGCTCCTATCCATTTGTACTTTGAGTCCCAATGATCATTGTCATCTGATTCTTATCTTTCATTATGTTAGCCTAACATGAATAGATATAACCCATGACCAATATTTCCCTATAAATTCCTATCCAAAGTTCATTTACAAAAGGAGGTGACAAATCTTACAAAACAAGCAAGAATACAAGTACACTACTAAGGAAAAATTCACTATTCTTTAAATATAGTCACCCAACACAACTATAAAAATATTCAAACTCTCATACCAATCCCTAACCACCGTAAGCACTCTCAATTTTACATTATTACATCTAAATCACTCTATTTTACAAAGCACATTAGGTGGGATAACTACATATGGCTTGATTCCTTTTTAGAGTATTGGTATGTAGGTAACGTACCCACATAAGGGGTGTGTATCATATGTTCACTACATCTTACATATAATAAACCCCTTCTTCAAGTGATGCAAATTTCATTTATAAATTATGATGGAGGGTTAGGGTTTGAAGATTAAATCATATCTAGAGAGATCTCTATTGACATTTAGTACTTGATATTTCATAAATAGGCTCACATAGGAACAATGTAAATAACCTATAAATTTTAGGTCTCTATGAATAGGTTGGACAATATTAGTAGTAGTGGATAAAAATTCCAAACCCTAAAGTGTCCTATTTTTGGCACTCCTATCCTTTCACCAAATGAAATCTAGATCTAGGTTCATGACACTATCCCAATCTTGCATAACTAGTTTTAGCCTATGTTTCATCCATCTCAGTCTAGTGTCAAGCTAAGTTATATTTCTCCTAATAAATTAATATTTTTATAAAAGTAAAAAAGACAAATAAATTACAAAAATTAGGACTATAATTATCTCTATATTCTACATTGATTTATTAATCTAGACCCTTAACTAAAATAGTAATAAAACTTCATTATTCCTAAAATAGTTAAATCACCAAGTAAATTAAGCTTAGGCTAAAGAAGTAGAGGAAGATAAGGGGAAGGAAGTAGCTTTGGATTTGGTCACTCTTACTACCCAAACTAAAAGAAAAATTGATCTACCATTGGTCCCATTAGGTGGAAAGAAACCCAAGTTGACCTTCACTCATCCTTTGAGTGAGTTAACATGTTTAGTGAGGATAATCCAATTCATGGCCCAACCATTCTTGAATGGTTTATATATGGAAAATTTTAGAAGATACCTACCATACACCACCCTTGGGTTATCAGAAAGTTGGTCAATATAAATGTCCATGATAAGATCAAGCCTTGGATTTTGGCCTTACAAAAGGAAGAAAAATAAAGAATGGTTTGCTCAAGGGAGTCAAGTGGGACATAAATAAAAACCTTGAATCCAAAGATAACTCAATCATTATTAGGGGTTTAATTCAATCTAGAGATTGCTAAATTTGGAAAGGGTGATTGAAAAGAAAGCCATGGTTGGTAGAGAAGAATTCACCTTCCAAAAGATAGATCCAATCATAGGTCTGACCCTTATTAAGGGACAAAATCCAAGGGAGGATGGCATATTTGAAGATAAAATTATTGATGTAGCCCAAGCCCAGTCAAACTAGCTATAGATAATGATCAAAGGAATATTATAACAAATAAAGAATTTGATGGAAACTATTATCTTGACAATTCTAGAAGAAAGGTTCAAATAGTTTGAGGATACCATGGCCAACTTACTCATGTCTTTAAAGTTAATAAAGACCAAAAAAATGCAATGAGAAAGAAAAGCAATATGGATACAGGCCAAGTCATCCAATGGTAGGCTAAAATTTATCAATTGAAAGATTTGATTAAATCATTAACTAAGAATCAGGTCCCAAAATTTAGGATAATTAACCTACAAACCTAAAAATGGCAAAGAGATACTTCTATCATCTAAGGAGAAAATGGGAGATTCCAAGTGCATTAAGAAAGTAATAAAGAAATTTGAGAAGGACCTCAAAGGCCTAGAGAATCAAGGAAATGAACTTTCCCTGAAGCTTGTTGTTGACCTCTAGTTTATTAGTGAGAAACATTATAGATTGAAGATCATTAAGGAAAGGTAAGAGACTACATCAAAATAGGGTTCTAAAACTAACTTAGGAATATTATTTTTTATAGAAGCAAATTAATATTTAAAACTAGTGTATTTTTTTGTAAAGGCATGTGCCACTTGTAAGCACATTGTCTATAGGTCAGTCCACTTGGAAAAGTTTAGTGTATTCTATAACTTTTTTAGAAAGGAAAATTATTCTTACACATGTACACTTGTAATTATATAACCAACATAATTCCTTGTATTCTATAAAATGAGTATTTTCATTTGTAAAAAGGGGAGTTTTTGAGACAAAATTGTGTAGAGTTTTGAGTAATTAATGCAAGGAATTCTAAAAATATTGTCCATATTCATTTGTGTCATTTATTATTATGGTTTCTCTCTCACTTGCTTGTTCTCATTTCCATATTTTAATGGTTCTCATGAAATCTTGGTGTACATATTTTAATTATAGAGTTGTTAACTTGTGTCAATGTTGGGTTGATTGAAAGTTCTCAAGTTCATTTTGTTTCTTTTGCATTTGGGGTAACATTTTTTGCTTGTATGGGTAGATATTTAAAGTGAACTAGGTTCTTATTTGCATTAATGTTCAATCCTTAGATATTGTCTTGATGTGTAGTAAAATTTGAGTTCATGCTATTTCATATCATACATTGGTTAAGTGCATTCTTGGAGGACATTTGAGATTTTTCATGAATTTTGGGGTGAAGATTAGCAACATCTCTTTTATACCTTACCCTTCCTTTTAATTTTTTTTTAACTAGATCACTCTAGCTTAAAATTCAATTTTAAATATCCATGTTATATTAGTGTTTAGATAATATTTGGTCATAATTCACTAATATTTGGTAAGATTGCTTCATTATTTGCAAAGATATAGGCCAATGTGGATCCCAACCACCAAACTTAAAATTTTTTGTGAAATAGTCCACTTTATTTACCTATATTTCACCACTGGATAATAGGATTATCATAATGTACAACTCATGCATTGAGTTCTATGAATTATAAAATGATAAGTGTTATTTAAACACTCTGAGCACTTGTGATACAAATTTAGGCATCAATAGGTTTCTCAAAAGCATTGATTCTTGAGAACCCTTCTTAGAGGATGTCTACCTGACTAGGAATGGATAGTATATCCCATATTGGCACACTCACATTGAACCTTTTAATTTGTTCCATAATGTTGATGTGTGAACCACCAACCTTTATTTGTGTTTTGGGAGCTATAAATTTACTTTAAATTTGTGAGTTTTTGGGAACATAGACAATCCCCTAACTTTGATTCCTTAGAGCTATTGAAACCTTTTGAATGGTAGCAGGTCAATCTATATTTGATATTGAAGGAGTAATGGTAGTATGCTCCTTGATTGTTTTCTAGTTACCATCCATATTCATTCTTTTGAAACATGTATTTTCTAATAGTGAAATGTATGCCTAGATAGAACTATCCTAATAATTGAGTGCATAACACTCTTCTTGCTCATAATTCACTATTGTATTACCCAAATGGCTTGGTCCTTGATTAGGGTTTTGACCTTGTTGAGTCTATTCTAGTTTTGTCATCATGGGTACCTTTATGTTTTGAGCCATAATAGCTTTATTTTACCAATAATTGGTAGCTTATTGCCATTGATCATTGAAATCTTGGTTAAAGTTAGTATTTGGGATAATGGATTTCCCAAAAGACTAATTCTAAGGCATGGTATCTTAGCTTCTTGAGAAAAATTATTTTGAATAGAGACCAAGGTGTTGGAAGTGCTTGCAACATTTAGATTATAGTTACTTTGTCTATTATAGTTAGGTTGCTCTTGTTCCTGGCCTTGACCTTGGCCTTGGCCTTGGAAATTTCCTTTATAAGGTGGCCTATTTTATTGATAAGGTTATTTTTAAGGTTGATCTGAGGCTTGATAAGGACTATTTAAAGATTTTTTCCTCTTAAAATTCACTAGTTCATTTCCCAAGGATAGGAACATGCTCTTAAGCTATTGAAAGTTATTATGTTCTTAGGAATCACTAGATTGACTAGTGAAATCATTTTCTTGCTTTGGTGAGGGTATAAAAATAATTATTAGCACATGAGTAACTATAATAAGGGGAGGAATAAGAATATTAGGTTGTCTAATCTTAGGGATCAAAAGCATTAGTGGTCTAGGTGTAATATTTACATCCTGTACTAGACAATTTTCAGCTTTGATTGCCACTTCATATGCATTTGGTAATGTGTTTCCTCCCATAGAATAGATTATTACTACAATGTCATTATTTAGGTCCTTCAAATAGTAAATAAATACAAATTTAAGGGTAAGCTTAATAGAGATAAGGATTCTATCCCATGTATTTTGGAACCTTGTATTGAATTCTTGCATGACTTCATGAGGGGCTCTTTGAATTGTGGTTAATTATTATGTAAGTGAAAAATGGTCACTTTTGTCCTCAAATATTTTACACAATGCATCTCCTAATTTATTCCATGATGTAATATAATTAGTAGCAAGGATTCTATACCAATATAGGGCTTTGCCTTTGAGAGAGATGGCTAATAACCTAATCATTACATTTTCCTAATTGACATTATGAATATTGAAAAAATTAGCTATATCCATGAGGTGTTATGAAGGGTCTATAGCTTCATCTCTAATAAAATAAGGGACACTTTTAAGAGTTACTATTAGAATGGGATCATATTGATGGAGGTCCAGAGGATTTTGGCCATTAAAGGCCATAAATGGGAAAGCTCTAGGGGATACCATGGTAATGAAAGGGTTCAGCAAAGATCTTCTTATAGGGTTAAGACTTGAAATTGACTTAGGAAAAAATTTGATTTTATATGGGTATATATTATCAAATATTAATCTCTCTATTGAGTTTAAAGATAATTCAATGAATTCAAAGGGAATACCTCTAGAATCTGACCTTGTAGTCACTTTTGGCATGATATGTAGTCACTACTCTACTAAAATAATGTTGGATGTTCTTTTGGAATTGTAAGATATTTTTGATTTGAAGCTATAAGTGATATAAATTAATCAAAATATAATCAAACTTTAACCAATATTATTTGAACTATGTCCCATTGGGCATAGTAGAAACTATTATGGCATCAATTTTTGACCAAACTTCTTTGAGCTATGTCTCATCATGTGTGATAGAAACTATTATGGCATAAATTTTTGACCAATATTCTTTTAATTATTTTTTAAACTCAAATTTAACCCTTGTATAGGGTTCTTCAAGATCTCTCTAACTGAGCTACACTATGGGAACAACTCAAGACTATGGGTATCCTATTGTGGGGTTAAACCTTTAGAAAACATTGACTTCCTCTTGATGGATCACCTAAACTAATGTTACTACTAGTAAAAGGGTTAGAAATGGGAAAATATGGATCCTAAAAAATTTAATCAAGTGATGGACCAAACTAAACACTGAGGAAGCATAAGACAATGCTAACTCACACAATTTCACAAAACTAGCTAGTTGCATAAGTGTTTCATAAGCTAGGTTTAGGAAGTAGTGAATGAAGGTAAAGATGAGTTCTAAGACTCACTAAGATCTTGCATCAATGAAATAAATAACACTAACTTAGACTTGTAACTAACTTGATGTCACCTTAGAAATGAGAAAAAAAGAATGACAATGGGCATGAAATATTCTTCTTCATAAGGCCATTATGTATGATCTTTGTTACACACAATTTAGAGGGGAAAGATAGGAAAAGAAAGTATATTTATTTAGGAGGTATTTCATACAATTTTTGATAGGTTCTAGCCTTATCAAATGATATTCTCTACTCTTCTATAATTGAGAGAGAATTTATCATCAAAAATTGAGAGAGAGTCCTTAAAAATGGAAAGGAATAAGAGATATAGGAGAAAGGGGAGAGAGAGGAGAATGTTAATTGAGATAATTAAATGAGATACCACATTTTTATGAATGATCCACCATATTTTTATCAAATAAAAGATAATGCATCATAGAAAAGATAGCCTTCATTTGTCCTAATAGCCTCTTAATCATTTCATTGATTAAACAACACACTAGAGGATAAGATTTTTCCAAAGGTGGTGAGTCATGATCTTGTTTATGAATAAAAACCTTAGTCACCCTAAAAATATATTAAATTATATATGTGTTTTCTCTAACCACTAGAGTTTCCATCATAGGACTTTATGCCATCTTCCACTTGACTTGCTTATGAGGATAAAATCCTCATATCCTTAGGCCTAAAAAAATCCATGCCTATATTTTTTTGAATGGCTACAAGTATTTGTTTATCAAGGATGTGGCCATGTAAAATATGAGACACTTGGTCATAGTCATTCATATCCATCCCTATTTCAAACATTTGAGCATAGGTCTTACTATAGATTGAAAATGCATCCAATTTATTGGTTTTCATATAGTCAATATGTCAATTAATATCTTACAAACTGAATAACATCATTATTAAAATATATTAGGTATAAATAGATCTATTATATCTTTGTAACTCATGGAATCCAAGGAATTATTATACGTAATGTTGAAAACACAAGAAAACTGAGTCTACATGTTCTGAATCCTCCAACAAAGGTCCTGATTAAGCTTCACTGCAATCCTTTGAATGATTTTCTTTAGCTCAACCTTAGGTCACATTTTCTTTCCATTTAAGTCCCTTATATTTTTAATTTTAGTATTTACCATATATCATCTTTATTATGCACTATTGGATCATCTTTCTTAGCTTACACATGCACCATTGATTCTCTTATGTATGAATAGATGTGAGCAGTATATCTTCTAGTAGTTTAATGTAGTTGAGACACTTATCACCCACACATTTATATTTTATATTCACTAACCTTTTAACCCATCACTAACCATTATATATAGTTTTTATGATAAAACATGCACCATTAATTTTTTTGGGCTTATTGGATTTGTCAGTCATTATGTATTGTTAGATATCTATTTAGGTACCCATGATCTTGACACTTATCATAAATGCATTCAATCTTAGGTCTACTAACCTTTTGACCTAATGCTCACCATCAACCTTGAATAAATAATTAAATGGACTCCATTATATCTTTGGGACCCATTAACAGTTTATTCACTAACTCATCATTGGATCTTCATGTTACAATTTAACATTGACCATTGATATTGGAATATTTGAATTCAAATGGATATTTTACAAGGCCCAAATTTGATGTCTACATGCACATCTTACATATTAAGGATTTTTAAATCCAAATAGTTAATCTTTTTAGCTTTAAATTGATGTACCTATGCATGTTTCATTCTACTTGATCAACTTTGATGACTAAAATCTTGAGATAGACAACTCATTAAGACATAAAATTTTCAAATAATGTTTAAGGCATGAAAAACACCATGTCCATGCAACTTTTTTACCCTGGTTGAATTTTCAAATGTACCTATAAAATGTGTAATCAAGCTAACACATTTTTTTTACATGATATGATTGTGATGGTTTAGCTATTATAAGCTTGATCTTAAACTTTCAAGGATCAACATGAGTTTTTAAGACATATGTAACCTGATTTATGTCTATGAAGGTAATGATCACCATGATAACCTATTGATCCATTTCATCTTGCAATCTTGGGCCTTATTTATAAGCTATTTGATCACTTAATTAATAAATCTACTCAGTTAATCACCCAATACCAAGACCTCTATAAACTGATCCATCTATGAAAATTTCAATACATAGGCCAAAATTGGCCAACATGGTGGTAATAATAGTGAAAGGCAATAAAAGAGGCATGGAGTGATAAGGTATGGATTAAGACATGGATAGAAGCATGGTGATCCCCTAAGGAATATAATATAAAGATTTAGGAGCTTAAAACATAAAAATAAGCAAATATAACATTTTGAAGGCATATAAAGGACTTATACAGTCAAAACATGTAACCTAGGAAACTTCAAAGGTCCTTAGTTTTTACTAAGAATCTTAACTTCTACTAAGAGTGAATGAATGAGTTTAGAAGATAATAGAGGTAGTGTCTAAGCTTGTTGAGGTTGATATGGGGTTGAGAGGTCTATTGAAATGGGTTTAAAAATGATCTATGATGGATCTAACACTCTATTCCATACCCTTAGAGTATGCTTGGAGGATCTTGATGTAATTCTAAAACATATACAATGTTGATAGATAGTGAACCTCAAATACACATGACTCCCTCATTGAGTTCATTATTTGGAATAATGAAGGGATAATTTTAAAACAAATATTGATTATAGAGTCATGGTGAATCATGAAACATATCTTTATAATATTTAAACTAGTTCACATCCTCAGATGGATGCATTAAACCTTTGTCTATTACTCAACTTTCTTGTAAGCTACACACAAGAGATAGTCCTGATGTTTATTGGTATCATGAGCTCACACATTTCAATCAAAATTTTAACTTTAATTGGAGGCTCTTGAAATAATTGATAAAACAAAATCAAACATTATTTTGATCAAACAAGTCAAGGATCCATGAAAACTGCTTAATTAAAATTGGCTTGTGCAGATGAAAAAGACATAGGGATTCCTTAACTTCTTAAAGAGTGTTTATAAAGAATAGGAGACTAATCCACATAAAAATTACCATGGGTGGAATCTACCTGAGTTTACTTCCCATGTCTAATATCTTGATCCCCCATTATCTATCCTTTATATGATATAAGTAGAAACCTTAGGAGTTTTCTAAGCTTGCAAACAAAGTTGGATGAAGTACATGACTATTTTTGAGCCTATTTGGATTCTTTTCACCTTAAATTTTTTTTAAATCATCTACCATGACCTCATCTTCATCTTTTTATCCTCATTTATATGGTATAGCTCTTAAAATTCCATACAACTATATAAATGCCCTAAAATAGTGTGTTTCTCTACATTTTATTTAGATTTCAAACTTTTAAACACCATTTTAAGGTCAAATTGGAAGTATGCCAAGTTAATAATCATTTCCAAGTAGGATATAATTCAAGGATTAAGTGGATAATCCAAAAATTGGCATGTGGTACCCACCTGACTAGTGGAAGGGTATAAATGTGTCTTAAAAGGCTTGTAAGGCTTATAAAATGCATAGGAGAAGAATATGGCATGGATAAATCCTCTTAAAAACACCTATTAATGTAATTAATCAATAAATTTCCCCTTCTTAATTTTTTTTAAAGGCAAAATAGTCTCATGAATTGGTTTGAGGGGTGTTTGATGGCTTAGGAGGGGAAATGAAGGTGTTAAATGGGCTTATATGAATGTATCATGGATAATGGACTTTGAATACACTATAATATTCATTTCATAGTCTCCATAATTATTAAAATGCCTTGAAATTACCAAAAGATCAATATACTCCTTAAATAGGGACAAACATGCATTAACTTTTAGAACATTTTGACAATCATCTTTCTCATTTCAAGACACTATGATACATGACATATCACCAAAAATACTTCAAGAGACTCATGACATAATAGATCAAGCATGAAACTATGGCACATCATGACACTCTTAATGATATTCAAGGATTATTAGTAGGACAAGGATGTCATGACTATGTCAAGAAACACCATAAGTAGGCTAAGGTGGTGGTCACAATTTTTTTTGATATCAGGGGTTGACGTTTGGCCTATGGGGCCAAAATTTCAAAAGACCCCTAAGACATCATTCAACCACTAATGCCACTACTAAGGGTAAAATGTCCCCATAAGTTTGATAACATTGAAAAGTCATTATAGGATGGTATTATATGTAAAAAAAAGTCTTTTTAAGGGTTAAACATCTTTTATTCACCATAAAAGGTCCCCATACACTTGAAAAATGACTTTTTAGCTTCCCTTCATTTGTGCCCTCTAGTTTAAAAGTGTATTTGACCTCTCATTTCCCTCTTTTTGGTCTCCAATGGATTTTCAAGATTTCAAACATGAAAAATTGCAAAGAAAAGGTGTTTACAAGTGATTTCAAGACATGTACACATAGGTATAGTTAGTCTAAGGTTAGAAAATATTAGATATTTCATGGGGTATTCTTTGTGGGCATCATAGAGGAGAATCCATGTTCATATATCCAAAGGAAAGTCAAATAATATAGCATAATCTCCATAAATCTCTTGGAAATCTCATAAGGGCCATTTTTAGATGAATAGTATAGTCCATATAGGCTAAGTCAGAGCCCAAGATCTTTGTCAAAGGTAGAGTCCCTAATGGGATTATAATAAGTGGCATTACTTTTCAAATCAAATCCTTACACTTTTTAAACAATCATTAAGACCCTAGGTGGTATTAAACCCTTATTAAATCCTAACATCAACTTGATGGAATTAAAATCAAATTAAATGGATCCAAACATATTAATTTTCCATGGAAACACATGGGTCATGTTCCACACTCCATGAAAGGTCTCTGCACATAGTTTGATGGCATAATCACCTATACATATATGAGAAATGCTAGTTTTTATAGAGGTTTCAAGTATAAAATAAGTGTTTTAATTATTTTAATGTTTCAAGATCATTTGGATATTTTCACAACCCCTTAGGTCCAAAAATCCACTCATCTTCCCTTGAAGGTGCTTCTATAGATCTGGGATGCAATATAGTCATAAGGTGTTATGAGAGAAAGGGAAGTATGGTCATTGAGGAAGGGTGTAAAAATCTTATTTGATATAAAAATTATCATAACATGTCTTTTAAATCCTAAAACATGCTCATAATCCTGGTTATAAAGTTCTGAGAGAGTCTCATGGCCATTTTAATGCCTAGTAGAAAGTAGAATGAGATTAATTACCATGTAGGCCTAGTTGACCAATGTGAAAAGATAATAAGGAGTATTGAGATCTAAAAGGTCTATCAATAAGTATTATTTTATACAAACAATTACATCTTTGTGATCTAATATTCACAAAGGTTTATGTGACTATGTCATAGATAGTAAAGGTCTATAGGCCTAAACCCTCATACATAAGCCTGTGTATGAGGATAGGAGGAAAGTTTTATATATGCTATGAGAGGTCAATGAACTCTTTATGATAGTAAGAAATAAATTTAAATAAATATTAATTACTATTAATAAGTTAATGACCTAGTTGAGAAAGAATAAATTTTAAATCCTAACACTTGAAAGGCTCTCAGTTATCACCTATAACCATACTTTGAGAAGGTATGAAATACATGTATGTTGTAAAGATATGAATCCTTGAAAGTCACTGGATGACAAAGAATACCATACTCATCATAATATAACAAATATTCTTGAATAATTATACTTTTTTATATAAACTCTAAATTTCATACACAGCCATGTCCCAAAATTGACCACTTACAGGTTGGTCTAAACAACACAAGTGGTCTACAAACATGAAAAAATGGGAATAATGTATTTAATGGGATTGATAATTATATAAATGGAAAATTTTATAAAGTCACCTAAAGTCATATAAACTTATAAGAGGACCAAAATAAGTGACCTAAACATGACTCATTTAAACTTTATTTACAGACATTGTGTTTGGCATCTATAGGCATCCTAAAATGAGAGATGTTTGTTTGATTCGAAGAAGAACAAGTCATTGGGAAGGAGCAGTCACATTAAGAATGATTTTATAAGGATAATATGATCTCATATTTTTATTAGTCTTAAAAACTTAATGGAAAAGTTAATAAGCCTATCTAGGCCTGCTAAAACCCAGAGCCAACACATAGGCCTGTGTGTGTATAGTTATAAGAGTGTATTTATTATAGGTAGGATGGAGACATAAGTCTCAAGAAAGTTGTGATAGCTCTAGAGAGACATTACATGAGGGTTTTAACTCCCTTGGTATTGGAAAAAGGGGAAAACATAGGTTACCAAGGTCATTTGCATTATTTGGTTTGAAAACCTTATTATACAATAATGATGGTTATATCAAGTCTAAAGAGAAGGAATGGAAGAGATAGAGATATAGACAAATATGATACTATATATAGGTTTTAATTTAAATATAAAAGTTTATAATAATTCTTTGAGACCACCATAATCACCTATAAGTGGTATTATGCCTTAAAGCTTAGTTTATGCATATAAGTCCTAAAACCTTGCATAGGCCCTCAGACCTCTAGCACCACTCTTGTGACAAGATGAGTTCCTCAGGAAGATGTGTATATATTATAGGTTTTATATTGATATTAAAATTCTTAAAAAAGGTGTCATAGGTAGGGTAAGATAAATAAAGTGCCTCTTTGGTCTAATAGACATTCTTGAGCTCTCCTATAAAAGACCTAGCACCTGAGAGGTATATTGAGAGGCTCAAAGTTTTTTGAAAAAGATGCATGGGGATTTTTAATATTATGAAAATTTGAGGACCCATATTCACTTTAAATCCATGATAGAGAGAGCTAGATTTAGGGGGACAACTTTATTAATTATCCATAAGACTAAGTATACCTAAATTACCTAGAAGAAGCCCGAGAGGTACAAACTTTTACTTAAATGTCATTAACCAAGATGCATGGGGGGAAGAGATATTAGGTAAATTTGATGGGGTCTATGCACTTAAGATTTATGTTGTTAAATATTCAATCTAGGGTATGTTCTTTATGAATCATCTTTAAGATGATAGGTTACTCCAAAACCCTCATAGAGAACTTGATGGCCAAGAAACTACTAAAAATGGCTTAAGTGGCCATAAAACACCTTGATAACATAAAGAGGACACCTAAATTTCATGTGTTACCCTTGTGGAATAGGAATAGTTACATGTGTGGAGCAAAATATGTAGGGAAAAGGCTTTTAATGTTTGATTTTTGGAGTATTTTAATGATTCCTAAGCATGTTTAAACTCTTGAGTGAGTTAGAAGGCCTCTTAGACCTATGCAGAGATGTAATGGTATCCAAGAAATCATTTATGGATCCCTATAGTGGTAAAATCAAGTTTAATGAGAAAACTTGAACTGAAATGGAGAGGTAACCCTCATTTGCATTGAGAAAAGACTATTGTAGGTCTACTCACATGTTGAAAAAGATTTTTAAGGAAAAAACATCCATATATCAACCTCTCCAAGTCATTATCAAGGTTATCACACACTTGAAAATGTCTAAGTCTCAGGTCTTTTGTTCACTAAGTTGACAAATGCATTGTATAGAATGTAAATGGCATGAAGGGTGGTAATTAGGTGAGTAATGGCCATGTTCAATGGCTAAACATGTGAATTCCTTCCCAAAATACGTGAATGATATCTTATTATGTATCAAATATTACTATACCAATTTTAAGGAGCATGGTTCCTTCATGAAGTCAATTATGACTAGAAATAGATAATCCACAACACTTCTATACCCAAAAAGATCATTAAAGACCTCAATTATGATAAGATCATGCATGGGATAAGGATTTTAGGATATTTTACACCCCTCATTCATGTTTTTAACTATTTTTGGTTAGATTATGGTCATTATGGGCTCACCACTCCATCTCTATGCCATATTATCCCTCTCTCTCTCATTTTCTATAAATTGTGCTTGTAAAGCCATTATACACATCTTACTATTGGGTATGAAAAAAATATAAGAATTTTTATCTTGAAGCCTTTGAACTAATAGAAGGATTCATTTAGCCTTATTCATACTAGTTTCTATTGTGTTCAATGCATGTTTAATTTGCATTAGTGGTTGAACTCTTTCTCCCTTTTCATGTCCTTATCTCTCATCTAGATGCTAGGGAATTGATCTTATATAGGTTACATGGTGTGTGAAGGTGCTCATGCTTATGTTTGTATTGTAAAATGATTGGTAGTGTATTCTAGCAGACCTTTTATTCATAACCCTTAGGTTATAGGCATTTGGCATGGCCTCTATGTGAATTAATGATGTGTAAAATTCCTTTTAGAGAGAGTGTATTAGTGATTATCCCTTATTTTGTCCATATGTGTTGTTAAAGGATCAATTTTAGGAAACCTAATACATTTTTTCATCACCTCCTATAGTTTAGATTTTGTTTTTAATCATTTTCAATCCCTTTTCCTTTGAAAGCTAAGTAGGCTTAGTGATTTGAGCATAGATGATGCATCAAGGAAGCTAGCCACAAATCTAGAGACTCACCTCATTCATTAGGATAACCACACCTATAGGTGATTCAATTGTATCCTCTAGATGAGGTAGGATTGAAACCCCTATCTTAAGGGTGCACTATAGATTAATAACAATAGAAATACATAAAATTTGGTATCAACATCTAGATGTGTGGAAGCTAGATGGGGACTTGGGAGACCTCTAAGGATTTTTTTTTTTAATTTGGTGAATTTCCTCTCTTTTTCAACTTGACTCTCCCTCTTATATATTTGTCTCTTATATTGTATGATAGGGAGGTTATCCTTCAACCACTAAGTCCTAAGGTTAGGTTAGAGTCCATTCATGACTCCATGATTTTTTGGCCTACTCCACCATATCATTTACTTATTATTTTATGATTTTTGGGTCATAATATATGGCCTATGAAACTATCATGAACATTTAATTTTCCTTTATTTGAGTCCATACCTCTATGTCATTTGATACATTTAATAAGATAACATAATTCTCATATTCTTGGTGACCATATGTGATGGTCACCCCCTTATTCTCCTTGAAGAGTTTAATATAATTCTTGATTATATTTTTGGTGTCCCATTCCTTGAATTTGGTGATCATTAGATTATAATGGGACCTTACTTTCCCATCCTGGTTGAAATGGGACCTTACCACAAATTGTAGATGCCTCAATACATAGAGGAGTCTTGAAGTAACATTCCTAATGCTTAAGGTAAAACTTCTCATCTATGTTTTTATATAATTAATGGACCACCTATTGTTTTGAAAGTTTATATAAGACATGTCATGGTAAGAACATAGGAGATTCCCTAGTTTGTTTAATCTTGATAATTGTGTAATTAGGGTAATACCAATAATCCCCACATTTTCCTAAGATTCTTCTCAATTTCTCATATAACATAGGCATATGAGTGTTATGAATGGCATGGTATAATTTAGGATATATTTCCTCATAAATAATTTTGATTTCAATTCTAAATCTATAGAGATAAAAAAAGAATAGTCTTCACAAATCCTATTATCTGCATACTTTTTTTATGGCTACCATAGTTCTCAATGTGTTTTATGAATTGTACCAAGGACTACATATAATAAATATGACATCATATAGAAATTTCCATCAATTTTCATTTTCTCAATTTTGAACATTTGAACCTTAAATATAAGGTAATCTATTCCAAAGCAACAATATTTTCTGAAGTCAGGAGAATATCCAATAATGTGACCCATTCTGCTTGTACATAAGTAATATTGGGAAAACCATAAAATATATTTTAAATGGATATATTTTTATTGATCCCAAGCCTAAATTTGCTGATGTAGTTGAAGGATATGGCCCTCTTGGGAATCAATCTCTAGCCTTTCAATATCCATTATTTTAGTTTTCCCTCTAAAGTATTATGCTCAAGCCATACATTAGATGAGACTTTGTTATAGGCTAACTCAATTGGAGAGATCCTAATTTAACTTTAAAATTACCTAAAAAAAATGTATTCAAGTGAGTTCTTACATTTTATAAGCTGTAGACATATTACAAAGTAAGTACCATTAAATTAAAAAATTCCAAAGAAAGTTGATATAGGGTGATTTAATTTTTAAGGGTTATGGATTTTAAGCCCTATGTTGTTAAAGGGTTTTAGTATAGTAAATTAAAGTATAAAATATATAATAAATACAACCACTAAGTTTTAAAATAACTAACCTAATCTAATATTTCTAAAAATAATAATGAATGATATAAACAAGTACATAGTTGGAAAACTAATTGAGACAGATGATCTAGGGGTTGAAATAATTTGAGTCTTGTAAATAGGATACAAGTGTCAAAAACCCTCATGGATAGTAGTGTCATAACTTAAATAGTCTTTTTGTGACACTATATTCCACTTTTAGTGCAAGTTTCCTATTTTATAATTTATCCAAATGATGTATGGGTTATGTAGATTAGGTCTTGTTCTATTTTTGGTCCAAATTTTAGGTATGTGTAATCAATACTTTCCATATATCTTTTTTTTCCTCAAAAAACCATAGGTTTTCATGATTACAAGGTCTTGAATGAACACCATGATAAAAATTAATTAATATGGTAGGCTAGACATTCTCAACACCCCATTGTGTTTAGATTTGCCTACATACCAATACCTCAAGAGGGGATCAAGCCTAATATAATTCTCTTGCCTAAGTGTTTGGTGTAAGTGTAAGTTAATTTAAGTGTGAGTGTTAACTTGAGTGATTTAAATGAGGTTTGAGACTATATATATATATATATATATAAGCTTATGAAGGTTATATATGACTATATATAGAAGTAGGGTAGAATAGAATTAATTACCTCGATTATGCACTACTTGTTCTAAGATTTCTTATGTGTGTTACATCTGATTTCCATCTAGTGAATATAGGGATAAAATTCATGTATATATACTAATATGGTGCTTATAAATGGCTTTAAATAAGTCTATGCCAACCCTAGGTGTCTTTGGGATTGAAAATATATCTTTTGGGGGTAAAAAGAGGGAAAAGGATGATGGAATTAAACTAGGAAACTAGCATAGGGTGTTAGTGACCAAAGTAATGCATAATCAAGGTAATTAATCCTATTCTGCCCTACTTCTATATATAGTCATATATAACCTTCCTAAGCTTATTATTATTATTATTATTATTATTATTATTATTATTATTATTATTATTATTATTATTATTATAAGCTTAGGAAGGTTATATATGACTATATATAGAAGTACGGTAGAATAGGATTAATTACCTTGATTATGCACTAATTGTTCTAAGATTTCTTATGTGTGTTACATCTGATTTCCATCTAGTGAATATAGGGATAAAATTCATGTATATATACTAATATGTTGCTTATAAATGGTTTTAAATAAGTCTATGCCAACCCTAGGTGTCTTTGGGATTGAAAATATATCTTTTGGGGGTAAAAAGAGGGAAAAGGATGATGGCATTAAACTAGGACTCTAGCATAGGGTGCTAGTGACTAAAGTATGGAATTAATGTCCAAGTGGAACTAAATAAGGCACTAGGGGCCTAGATTCCTAAGTGAGGGTCTAAGATTGATTTTAGGATGCTTATGGATGTGTGTGTCTTTCAAAGCTTGATAAATGTCTAAATAGGCCCTAAGATAGGTCTAGGGCTAAGTTAGTGATGGGTGGTCTTAATTAACACTCTTCAAACTCAAGTGACATTTTGGATGACTACATCCCCCCATTTATTCAATAAATGCAACAAAGTGAAATGATTAGGATAAAAGAATATAAACATACCTGGACTTACATAAGAGGTGAAGCCCATGAATCTAGATTTGAGTATGTGAAGTGTGCTCTATTACATGTCCTACAAAAGAAACATACTTAGAATTAGTCCTTACTTAAGAGATATCAAAACCAAAGATAAAAATTTAGAAAATAGATAAGAGAGAGCAAAGGAACAAATACACCTCACTATGTACATGAACCAATGTATAAACTTGGTGATATCATGTGTGTGTAGTTAGTGATCAATCAATGAATAACTTGGAATGATTTGAATGGCTTATTTAATCCCCATGTAATGGTGGATTAATAACTCAAGTTTTCCTTGACACCATCTTGTCCACCCCTATTTGAATGATCATAACCTACGATTACTTAGATAGGATTGATGTCTTATCTAACCTTTTTATGTATGTGGATCAATAACTTGAGTAGACTATGAATCCATCATTGCCTAGCCATATGTATTAGATGCACCTATAACTAAATTTTTATAATGTAACTAAAGTTTTATGATTGTAATTAAAACTACATATAATGGCTTTACTTCCAGTTGGGAACTATGGAATGAAAAAAAACTTAGGGGCCTCTTGAGCACTCAAGTATTTAGTTCAGGGATTACTTAGTAATGTAAACTATTGTAGATAGAGTAAGGAATCAAATCTGGTATAAACTAGTTTAACTAGTGTCTAGATTTAGAACATAGAGAATGACATGGAGTTTTCCATTCCATCTTAACAACTGGTGCAATAGTGAGCATAAAAAAATAATTTGTTGTGTAAATACCCCCAGATATTATATCTTAGCATATGGATTATGGATTGAATTGTAATAATAAATATCTAACTATTTAAAACTAAAATGGGAGTGATTATGCTAGGTATGATTCCCTCAATCTAATCAAACTAGTATTAATCTATGAAAAATTTATAATCTATAACTAAAAGTATGCAAACCTAGACTATACCTATTGTAATTTTTAGGTGAATTTGGTTTTTCCTATTTTTTGGGTTGTTATATAGTAGTACCATACCTTGGATAGTAGTGATATAGTGTTAGATTCCTCTTTTAACACTAGTGTCTAACTGTGTTACTTTTCTACCTAACTCTAATCTTTATCTAACTATTTTCAAATATGTTTTCTTGATAATGAGCTCTATATTTTATGTCTATATGATAAAAAATATATTCTAAGTGCATTCAAATGGCCTAATCTTTGTGATAAACCTATATGAATTCTCCCTATTTTGATGGGATTTTTTGAACATGTGTAAGAACTATCTACAAAATAAAAAGCTATGCATTATATGTTTTAACTTGAGCATATATGATATCTACATGATAAACCAACATAATGTGTATATATGACATTAGAATGTAATATAATCTAAGCATAAGTTTGTAATGTATAATGTATGTTGGATCTATCACTAAAAAGGCTATCAAGATTGATATAACATTGTAACAATGTGTATGAACATTAAATCTAAGTAATAAACTAAGTAGCTACCTAAGGGGATGGGGCATGATGTCCATCAAGTCACATAAGGATAAATGAGAGATGCATGAGGTCCCTCACGACATCTAACACTCGAGTGTGTAACAAGAAAGAGACAAGTGTCATGGACATGATGCATTCATGAAAGCATAGACATAACATATGTGAGGTACACAAAGTAGGCCAAGGGGTCATAATACAAGGGACATTGGCATATATAACTAAATCTGATAAAAATAATACATATGAGGCCATTTTCAAATGTCCACATATGTAAAGAGCAAGAAAATTATCATAATTCCATATGGAAGGATATGTTCAAATATTCATGTACACAATCAATAAGGCACACATAAGGACATAGTCACATGTTTGAAGCATACATACAATGAAAAGAAGTGGTATAGAGTCATATAATAATGGTGTATTCAAATTTACTTCAATAGATGTAGAAGCATAGGGACACAATGAAATAAATTTATGGAATAAGTGTTGTAAACTATATCGTAACTGATATAGGACATCATATACATATATGTTCATATCTTCTTTGAATTGATTCCAATGAAAGGAAAGAATCATGTAAATGAAACTAGAAAACTTTGCATTACAAAGTGATAAACATCTTCTGTCATTATTATCAAGATTAGATAAAATTCAATATCAAAAAATATAATAATATGAAATCTAAGTCTGAGTTCTATAAGGATAGAAACATAAGTCCTAAAGGTGGTATAGGGTTAATGTGTTTTCACTATTTGAGGTGAGTCAATTTTACTAAATGATTTAACTTTTAAGGGTTATGGAGTTTAAGCCCTAGTATTTTAAAGTGTTTGAGTATAGTAAATAAAGGTATAAAATATGTAATAAATATAGCCACTGATTTGTAAAAGAATTGACCTAATCTAATATTTATAAAAATAGAAATGAATGATAAAACAAGTACTTAAATCAAAACTAACAGAGATAGATGATCTAGGGCCTAAATATTGGTGTGGAATATTATCTAAGTGTCAAAAATAGGATCCAAGTATCAGAAACCCTCCAAGATAGTAGCATCATACCTTAAACACTAGTTTTGTGTCACTAGTATCCATTTTTGGCATTAGTGTCCTCTTTTATAATCTATCTAAATTATTTTTAAATTATTTAGATCAGGTCTTATTGTAGTGTTGGTCTAAATTTTAGGTTTGTGTAATCAATAATTTTCCTTGTAGCTCTATTTTACTCAAAAACCCCTAGGTTTGTATGCTTAAAAGGTTTTGAATGAACACCATGATAAAAATTAGTTAGTGGGATATGTTGGAAATCCTCAACACCCATTATGTTTATAGTTTCCTAAATACTAATACCATGAGAGGGGATCAAGCCTAATTTAGTTCTCCCACTGAAGTGCTTGGTGCAAGTGCATGTGAATGCAAGTGTGAGTGTCAATTTGAGTGATTTGAATGAGGATTATTATCCATAGATTTTTGACTAAGTATTGTCTTATTTTGGTACAAAAACACTATGGCATGGAAGCTATTAGGTGAAAGAGGATAATGACATGAGAGGATAATAGTGTAGAAAGGACCAACACAAGAGGACTCAGTTAAAAGATAACAAGTCATAGAGAACTTGATAAATTTAGAATTAGAATGAATGAGGAAGACTAGGGGAGTGCATGAGAATTAGGAAAAGTTAAAAAAATGATTCATATGAGACACTTTGACCTTCTTCATCAGAGATTTTATACCATCCCACAAGGAACAAAACACATGGCCACCAATATATAGCATAGAGTAAGGATCTATGGGAACAGGGACCTAAGTCCTTAGGAAGAAATTATTGTAAAGTGACATGACTATAAGTATGTTGAGAGTTTGTGCACCATTGTCTCATGCTCATTAATTATTGTAACACTTGTTCATGGTAAAACAAGTATAAATACCCCTGGTAAAATCTTTGCTAATGATGACCTTTTTTGAGAATAGATAATAAAGCTTTGTTTGATGATTTATTAAGCATCTAATGGGAGATATCAATTTTTTTATAATTGTGTTTTGAATTATGAAATACACTAAGTTATATAAATGGATATTATTTATTTCTTCATCTTGTTTTTGGTATCTTTTTATTTTTTGAGTCACAAATGTTAGATAATGATTGTGATCCTTACAAGTTGCATCTGGGACTAGAAGGATAGTAGTTGTATATTTATGTTATTAAATAATAATTGTTTATAAATACATAAATAAATATGAAAAAATATATATTATTATGTTACAAAACCTTTAGGAACTAGTCTTTTACTATGCACTTTAGGTGAGTGCATGAGACCTAACTCTCACATGATAGGGCTAGCATGCTAGCTTGTTGGGATAAATTTCAGCACTATAGTTGGGATTAATAAATAAAACCCAAAATTTTGGTTCCATTTTTTGGACTCAAATAACTTGAATCATAGTTATGGGAAAATGTTTGAGCATATTATAGTGGAAAATATAGAAGAATGGGTTAGTAGTATTGAAGATAAGTTTGTAATTTTGTATCTTAGACCAGTAATCTTTACATGACAGTGGGTAGAGTAGAATATATATAGTCCCTTGTATGAAACCTTATTTTTGGAGATACCAGTTCTCTTACATGCTTGGATACTCACATATGCTCAAGGATGATCAAGGAATCTTGGATGAAGGTAGTCTTAGACACTAGAATGGAAAAGGGCTCTAGCATGACTTAGAGTCCCATGGATGCAAGCAATTAACTTTTGGTGGAGAGGAGTTTATAATAGATACATTATATATTATTTTATGACCACCTATTCATGTCCTAAAAAATCTAAATTATAATTCCTTTGAGAGCCATGAGATCAATATCTAAGGCTTTTTACTTTTGAGATTAAGAAATTAATTATTAACCTTGGACTAAAAACTATAGCAATGGATGGATAAATCCTCATGCATGAGCCACACACTTGGAAGGGGAGGTTAAATGTTAAATACTATGGGTTCAAAATGGTATCTAGTCAGCATGCACTATGAAAATGGAAGTATGATGAAGCTCGATAAAGAATAATGGGAGTTAGTGGTGCAAGAGAAGGCCATATCTGATGATTCCTTGCTTGATGTTGAGATATAATATAATGATGAGGGTTGTGTAAAATATAGTGAGATGGCCATTGATGGCCATCAAGATGATGATATTGAATGTGACCCCAATAAGGGTAAGGAATTAGCTAAATTAGAAGAGTAGAAAGATGCAATAATGGTAACCACTATGTATGAACGCTACCAGTTTGGCATAGAAGATATATAACTTTATCTTTGGTCACACTTCCATCCCAAAGAAATAACTATTGAGACCAAAAATTAGGTGTCCTTCCTACTCGACATGTATAATGAGGATCACAAGTTTGATCTCTTACTAGATAACATCTCCTTGGGTCTGGATGCTCTAGTGTTACTAGAATCAACGAGGGTTGATCCACAAAAGCTCATCCCATTGATAGATAGCAGTATATTTTTGAAACATGTTATGGAAATAATGCACCAAAACATTTTGTTATATTTTGATACATGCACGATGGAGAGGAAGCATGACAAGGTAGTGGACATCTATAATAAAGTGCTTGTAGAGAATAAAACACTCATCGAGGAAGTAGCCTATATGAAATAAAAAAATCCAAGAGGCCATAAAGGAAAACGTAAGGGTTTTAACCCTTTGTAAAGTAATTTTGAAGGAGGATACAACACTTGCAGATGGTATACCTCTAGATGGAGATGCCATTAGAAAGTTAAAGACCTTCGTTGAATTATTGCTCAAGAAATGTAAGGAGTGACTCATGCCAAGAGATCAGGGGAGAGAAATTATTAAACATTTCACCATGGCTATTGATGTCTATAAGAGATCATTGGAGAGCATTAGGGAAGTTATCCCTATTTTGTATTTCATCTTTGTACACCTAGTATTCACTAACAAGGTCTTAGAAGCTTCACTCTAGGATAAAGAGGTCTTAAGGTAATAGTTAACTGATGCTTCCCTCTTAATAAAAGACTACATTGAGCATGTGAAAGCATTTAAAGACATAGAAATGATAGAGGATGATATTATTAATCATTATCAACATATAAATGTAAGTTTTTCCACCCTATAAGGATAAGTTGATAAGGAGGTCTCCACACTAGAAGATGTCCAGATGGATGCTAGTATAGCTCTAGATGAATAGATGAAAAAGATCAAGACTTCAACTCAACCCTAGTATTTTAAAGAATCAAAAGAGGCCATTGAAGTAATAACTATGAATTTACTCAATGCATTGTTCCATTGGGATGATATGAAAAAGTAACTTGAGCAGAAGGGGCCCAAATTTGTGTAAGATACTAGCATGGATTAATCTAGGACAAACTAAGGGCATAGTGTGGGGTGATGTTGCCCCTAAAATTTTGAATAAGTATTGTCCTATTCTAGTGAAAAAACACCATGGTGAAAAACCTATTATGTGCAAGAGGACAATGGCATGAGAGGATAATGGTGCAAAAGGGACCAATGTGAGAGGACCCAGTCAAAGGAGAATAAGTCATGGAGAACCCAAGAACTTTGGACTTAGAAAAAATGTAGAATACTAGGGGATCACATGGAAAGGGGGAGTAGCTATAATAATGATTCATATGGGACACTTTAACCTTTTTGATTGAAGGTTTTATACAAGCCCACAAGGAATGGAACACATAGCCACTAGTATATAACATAGAGTGAGGATCTAAGGGTACAGGGACCCAAGTCCTTAGGAAGAACTTATTGTAAAGTGTCATGACTCTCAGTCTATTGATAGTCCATGTACCATTCACTAATTTTCATCAATGATTATAGAACTTGGTCAGGGAAAAACAAGTATAAATACCCCTAGTAAAATATTTGGAGATGATAGTCTTTTTGGAGAATAGATATTAAAGCTTTGCCTTATGATTTATTAATCATCTAAAGGGAGATATCAA